>CBVK0103912185.1:0-11493 GCA_900067695.1 Picea abies | reverse complement strand
AACCTCAGTAAGGATCAAAGTCAAGATTCTAGAAAAGGATGAACATATTTTCCCACAGGCCTCTCAAGGTTGGAGCAGCTATGCAAATAAAGTATCCTTACACACCTGCTCCTGGAAACAAAAGAATGACATCAGCCATGCAATCAAAAGAAGACTAGCTAATATAATAAAAAATATATACATGCCTTTAAACCAACTTATGAGAGAGTGTTACGTTTATTGAAAAATAGTGTGATGACTGTAGGTGAGTGTCTTAAGAATACATATGCTAATTTGAAATAGCAGAGTAGGATCTGTATGCGAGATCAAAATTCTGAATTCATGCAACATAACATGTTATCAAGAGGATGTAGAATTTGAATTAGGCAATCAACAAATAATCATCCACAACCTCATCCAAGACATGCAATAGAACATAAATCCATGTAGCCAAATAGGATCATCAAGAACTTCAGAATCAACAAAAGTTATGAAGACAACATGTCAAGTCCATCACACAAATGCCAACAAATATAGCAGTCCAATGAGCATTATGAAGACATTTGGAATCATCATATATGGAGGAATAGTCAGCACCCATAAAAGACAATCATCTATCAAGATATAACTTCCAACTCATTCAAACTAGGAAAAGGGATAACATTAGGTTCAAGTGGTAGAGGATTAGGCAATAGGGTTGAAATTTTAGTAGGGGGGCCTTTCGTTTCGCTTGTAAAATCAAAAGTAAAGGTGGATTGTTGTGGCCACAACAAATGGTGACATGCTAGAAAAACTAGTTATCTTTGTCAATAGAAATATAGGGTCTGTACTTCATTTCTGAATTTTAAAGATAAGTTCAAACTGAAGACAATTTTCCAATAATTATGGGTACCATAATGACACCAAAATTTTAAAAGATATAACCCAATATTTCTAGTACTTGTAATATAACACACCCCTTTCAAAGAGATAATTAGTGAGATAAGATTTTTTACTAGATGTACACTTCAAATTAGATTTGGTTCAACCATGGGTTTTCACTTTTAAAACAAGAAAACGTCTACATAAGTGTGTTCCTCATCTCTATTTTCCCAACATTGCTCCGCTTCCAGCGAGTTTCCATAGGCCTGACAAAGTTTCCTTGATACCATACAAGCATAGCCCCACTATCAACAGGCGTCCATAGCACCGACGAGTTTACTTGTACTTACCACACTATTAATAATGCTTTCAAATTCCTTTTTTTTACTTCAGAAAATGCTCACCCTTTTATATTTTGGATATAGATATGCATATGGACAGAGGGTTTGAAGGAACCGGGGTGATACAAGATTTTCTTTGATTTTCTGAGTAGATGTTATGCATTTTAGTTTAACCCATAGGTCTCCCCAAACACTATCATAGTCTTGTCCATTTTATTAATGTGAAGTGAATGAAACTCAAAGAAGAGAGTGAATAGACACTTTCCTATACTTATGGATTATCATGATACTCACAATAGGCACATGTGTTCCACCACAATTATCAGTCCATACCTACATTTAAGAACTTCATGAATGTTCACTTAGACAGAGCAACCCATGTATCTTATGACTTGTAGAAAATTTCTTCAGTACATGACCAAAATTGGACCAGTCCCTCACTAAAATTTAAGGAGTAATACTCAAGGTAGATTGAGATTCAAATCAGCTCAGAGAAATACCAGTATCCAAATCAAAATATGGAATCAATATGTAGAAGAAGAAAGGAGGGCTGAAATCAGAAATCAAATTCATGAAAAATAGAATTAAACTAAAGGAATATAAAGTTAAATTGCCAGTCATCAAAAGAGAAAGAAATTTGGTTGAAAAATAAGAAGAAAACCTAGAAGCAAGCAACAAATCTGTTGTTGCAACAATGAGAGTGTTTTCAGTGAAAACTCACAAAATAAGCTAAGGGACTAACCAGTCAAGAAATGGTAACCAATCAATATCAATCCCAACAGAAGAAAAAACTCCCATATTTTCTTATCTGAAATGAAAAACAAACTAGATTACAAGAATTGATGATCTTGTGTTTTGTGACACAATTCTCCAATCCAATTGTCATATGAAATTTATTTCATTAGGGAAACAAAACAATCTTCCGGGAATCTAGAAGAATGGTTAGTGTAGATTCTCAGTCAAGACAAATTACATGAAACATCCACAAACCTATAAGCTCTCAAGGTTACATAGCATGAGCAATTCCTTTGAAATTTGAAAATAATTAATCTCCAACAGAAAATACATTTTAGATTTCTCACCAAAGCATCATTTTCTCTTTGCTACAAATATAATCATTACTCACATAGATCTCAGTAATCCAATTTGGACAGGGCAAAGAGGAAAAATTGACAATTATTGAGGTTATCAAAAGAATCATTAAAATGACTCTAAACTTCTACTAGATCAGAAATCAAAATGGGAATATATAAATGAGACAAAAGACATTTCTAATCATCTTTTAAGTTGGTGGTAATCTTGATTTATTAATCCAAAAATGTCACAAAGGAATCTGAGCATCCAAGTTTAGATTAACACTTCCCTATGTTTCCTTCATTTCAAAAGAAAAGGTTTTGAGTTGTTGGTTGCGCAAGCCATTTCCCAACCTACATTGCACAAGATAATGGTGTGATCAACACTTACACCATTAGGGAAGAAAACCTCTTCTTAAATGACTAAATTATTAAAACGAAATTTAAAACTAAAAATTAAAACTAAATCTAAGCAAAGTATGCTAAGCTAATGTAAAATTAAACTAAATGGGTTGTCATAAAACTATGTGTAAAGGCTCCTGTAGTCATCAAGTATTCATCTTATGTTCATATAGTTAATTTTCACAGCCTTCTTATTGAGAGATAAGCAGTAGGTGCTTTCCCACATTATTCCCTTCAATAGGAGACTAAGTTTCATTGATTGGTGTGAGATGTGAATCCCTCGATATAATGTCTTGTTCCTAAAAATAGAATTAGTCAAATTAAGAAAACAAGACCATAAGACTTCAATCCCATCTATGTTTTGAAGGTACTAATCCACCAACAAACATTAGTTATAAAAATATGGTTGAAAACTTATTACCTGGCTAAAATGAAAACAAATGTTGAAAACTCGAAATTAGAATCTTATAAGTTGCCTTGACATATTCCATTAAAATACTTACAACTCCCAAGCATTTGAATGATTTCAACATTGAGATAAGAAGATAATACTCAACCATGGCAAAAATTCAGATTACCCGAGAATGTAACCAAAATGAGTGGCTTGAAAGTAGAAAACCCAAAGGATAAACAGATATTGTTGAAGAACACATCAGGTATGAAAATCCATTGAATTGGTAGTGCTAAGATCGATTATTTGGTCAATCGTTAGATTAGGGAATAAAAAGATGGGTTCCCAAGCAATTTTGTGAAAAATACATCAACAAAATATTTAAATTACCATGTTGTCGAGAATGTCAAAAACGCGTTTTCAGGAATTCTGAAAGAATATCTCGTATTGTTGTATAAGATATGAATCTTGGGTGAAGAAAGATACAACATAAAATGAAGACTCGTACTTAAAATACCCATTGAACAGAGCATAGGGAAATGGTAGCTAATTCCTAAAAATTAAAATTAAAAGTGCTAACAGAAAATAACTAAAATGAAATAAAAATCAGCTAAGCTTATTATACAAAAAGTCTATGCAAAAAATTTGTGTTGGATGAAAGTGATCAAAGAAAAGAGTGGATGAGAAAGAAAATATTTGGATAATTCCAAACCCAAGGAAAAATAATCATCTCAGGAGATTACAAGGATTTGGAGTGGCTTGAATTTTAGATGGGCAGATTTTTAATACTCAAAATTTAACATTAATATGTATGGGATAGCAAGATCAACACTCATAATCAATATCATCAAGAAAAATATTGCAGTTATAATTGTATTCATATGATGGTTCAATATCTTTGAGTGCTCATTTTCATCCCAAGATGAATTAAATAATATCTTCATTTTAACATATTCCACTTGTAAGATGAAAACATGCTTGGAAAAGATTTGACATAATGATCATGCATGAAATTAGTGATCTAAAAATTACCCAACACGTGGAAGAAATTTGAGAATAAAATGAAGTAAAATTTTCCCCATATCAAAATTAAATTGAAAAATCCAATCAAGGGAAAATTAGTGGTCACCATATCAAAATTAAATTGAAAAATCCAATCAAGGGAAAATTAGTGGTCAGGTCTTCTATTTCTCTCCACCTCTACTGAGAATCCAATTATTGATCACCCCACGGTAATGAAAAGAAAATTAAAACATAAAACTAATTAAAAACTAGAAAGCAAAACCAAACTATCCAAAGAAAAACACTAGTCTATCTACCCTACTCATTTCCTACGCTACTAATGGCTGAAAAATGAGCTATGTAAAATGATAATTCCAATGTATCCATCCAAGTAATCCCAATCCTGCAGACATATGTTCAAGACAAAATATTAGAAACAGAACTTGGAATACAAATAGAGTAAATATAGGAAAAATTAAAGCATAATAAAATTTATTCACCATATTAAATATATGACAATAATAATTCGTGGGAAATTGTTACAAGTAAGATCTCTCCAACCATGCTTCAATTCTATTGTACAAACTTGCACTTCTATCAGAGAATTGATGGAAAGAGTTCTATGGAAAGTAACATGTCGAATGAGAATCATGCATAGAGTTTATATAAAGTGTGCTCGGCGAGCGAGTCTTCATGATAATAAAATTGTTTATCCCTGAAGACAAACAATGAGAATAAGGGCTTGACATAACCATCGACAAAGACCGAAGTGTCTCATTATCTTGGAAAGCCTCCCTGGACTCACACTTCAAGTAACCAACTACTTGAGATAGACTAGTGAGATCATATGATATGTATGGGTTAGGACCAACCATGGTATGAGAGATAATTTCAAAAAAATGGTGAGATCCACTAGTATTAACAATATTCAACAAAGGGCTACTTGAACAAGGAGATTCACTATTTATCAAAAATGAAGAAGAAAAAGAAGAAGGCATCCTTTGATACACATTCTCTATAGAATCTTCTTCATCCCATGAAAATGGCTGATAAGGATTGGTTATAATTAGTTTATGGGAAGAGGCATTATCCTCTCTAACTTCCAAATGTGCATCACCACCATCAAGTACTTCAACAAGGGTCAACCCCATTGAGTCTATTTGAATAGGGCCATGAGTATATCTCTTCAAATTTAAATGATTAAAGAGATCATGATACAAGTGATAACAAGTGGAAGAATTAAGAGAATTAAAATCTTCTCTAGAACCAGAAAAGTTTTCAGAAAGTGACTCCCTGAGTGGTAGTTCATCCTCCTTAAGAACATCGATGATTGCTTGTGAATCAGTGGGCTCTACATAAGGTGTGGTTTCACAATATGAACGTCCTTCCTCAATATGGTTTTCCTCTTCCAAGTTAAAAATAGATTGTTGATATTAAAGAGGTATGCCCTACATGCTTATTTCTCCTCGTTGAGTGAAAAGATCAGCATGGTTATCTTGCCCTTGAAAAATATGAGAATCTGAAATTTATTCCAAAACATATTCATGGTTAGAAGAGGTGAGAAAATCACAAGAATTGAGTTGATGGGTCCTAAATCCCTTAATTTAGCAGTAGGAACCAAACCTGCAACCGAGACCTAGTTAGACTCTGCAGCATTTAATGGTGGAATGGTTCTCCAGATCTTGCGATCCGGCCAATTTATCGATGGGATTTATGTTTTCTTGTGAAGGCTCCTCCTTCAATTTGGACTATCTCTTTTTGTATTTTTCTCTTGGGTGGGACCGATATGATATGTAAGCTGGTATAAACCAACTTTTAAACAAACAGGATTAAGTTCTAACTACTAGGGAAGAGGCTGAGCTTGGGATAACCTGCTACTCAAGCATGCAGACAACAATATTATACCACAAGGCCTAGTACTAATACATTAACCATGTGAGCATCTGATTACTGTCTGAGACACTTAATTGTCAGAAATAACACACATATGCGACAAGATAATGGAAAGAAAAATAATTCACCTACACTAATCATCCATCACATGGATCCACTAGTATTAACAATATTCAACAAAGGGCTACTTGAACAAGGAGATTCACTATTTATCAAAAATGAAGAAGAAAAAAAAGAAGACATCCTTTGATACATATTTGTTACGAAATTCTCTTCATCCCATGAAAAAGGCTGATAAGGCTGGGTTATAATAAGTTCATGGGAAGAGGCCTTATCCTCTCTATCTTCCAAATGTGCATTCTGTATCACCACCATCAAGTACTTCAACAAGGGTCAGCCCCATTGAGTCTATTTGATTCATATGGTGGGTGGTTTCCTAAAAAATTAATCCATTAAAAAGATCGGGATATAAATAGAAATAAGTGGAAGAATTTAGAGAATGAAAAGTTTCTCTAGAACGAGAGATTTTCATAAAGTGACTCCCTTAGTGTTAGTTACTTCTCCTTAAGAACATCGGTTATTTCTTATGAATCAATGGGCTCCACATTAGTTGTGGTTTCACAATCAATACGTCCTTCCTCAAGATGGTTTTCCTCTTCCAAGTTAAACATAGATTGTTGAGATAAAAGAGGTATGTTTTGCATGTTTATCTCTTCTCCCGGAGTGAAGAGATCAGTGTGTTTGTTTTTCCCTTGCAAAATATGAGAATCTAAGATTTCTTCCAAAACACATTCATGGTTAGAAGAGGGGAGAAAATCACAAGAATCGTTAGAACAAAAAGTTTCAATAAATGATCCACTAGCAGTAGGAAAACATTATTGATCTATGTCAGCTATACAAGGAGAATTTGTAACAACAAGACAATCCAAAACAAAAGGAACTAATTTCAAATTCTCCATGGGTGAGGAAGAATTGATTTCATGAGTGTTCATATTTTCTTCATTAACAAAATGATCAGCACTCAAGTTTTTCCCCATAACTTCCTCTTCCATTCCTTGTGATGGAAAAGATGAGATAGGATAATGAGATCCTGACATAACCATCAGTGTGACCCAAAGTGTCTCATTATCAACATGAAAAGCCTCATCTTGGGAAGCTACAGAAAAATATGAACTTGGAATTACAACACAAGAGGTATCTTTTTCGTCACATTTTTCGTAGGGGGAATGGAGTGGTGGGAGGATACATAGGTTTCTTCCGAAAAAAATAATTTTCTATTTGATCTATATCCCCCATAGTAACAAAAGATCCAGACATATGAATTCCATCCAAACCATTATCATTTTAAACATTTTTCTTTTAAATCTAAATCAATTTGTAAAGGAACATTAGAACATGATTTAGATTCTTCATCCACTAGCTAGTCCATTTAATTAGCAAGAGAAAACAAACAATAAATTAAATCATTGTTATATGGTTTATCATCAAAAGGAAACTTATATCAAAGATGAACAAATATGATAATAAAATTTCCAATAGATTCATCTTTGTTCTTCTTAAGCTCTAAAATTTTTGCACATAAATTATCATAATCATAATTCTCAAAGGCATGCAAAAATTCACGTATAAATTGTTCCCATGTGTGAATAGAGGTGGCTGACAAAGTCTCGCATCAACTCTTGACCCAACCTACAAAAGTGAGAGTGAATAACCTACAAATGATATTTCTATCAGTAATATTGTGAGAACCACAAAATTTCTAGAAATTAAAAGCATGTTCAGATGCAGATATTTCACCCTCGCAATCAAATATTAGTTGTGAAAAGAAATGTAAAATATTTATGGGAGGTTTGGGAGGTACAGTACTAGAAAAACACCTCCACAAAAGGATATGGGATGAATCCATTAGTAAATTAAAACAAAAATTAACAAGAATGAATCCACATGCTTAGCTTGTCATCTAGACCTCCTTCTAGCACCATTTATGTTAACGAGACAGAATGACCCGTTCAAGCAGATGGGGGAAAACGCCCAATGGAAAGTCCCAATTAGACCTACTCTCATTTGAGGTAGTGTTTCCCGCGAGTTTATGGGAATCACTACCACTCATAATTAAAAAATAAAAAGGGGAAAGACAATGAGTTTATCCCCAAAGAGTTCTAAATAATTCTGAGATTAATATAACTAAAGAAAAATAATCTAATCTAACTACGTTTAACCTATCCTAGGAGAAAAACTAATAGAATGAGTGCAGAGAAAGATAACCATAAAAAAATAAAAATAAAAAAAAATAGTTCATGTATTTTAATGGTAAATGAAAGCAATAATGGTGTATATGCATAGACAAATAGTTGAAAAATACATCTAGAACGGAGTGCAAAAATAATTCATGCAAAAGAATCCTATCTACTCAAGAAGAAGATTAATGCATAAATAATAGTCTTTACTACATCTATCAAAGCCACAAATTTCTGAAATTCCTCCTGCTCTTTATTAATTAGAAGTAAAAATACCATCCTTTGTTACAAAGGGAAAAATTTCTTCTTTTATCCTATGAGTTCTCTTTTTATAAGGTAGCAGAGACCATTGAGTTCTCCTCTCTGTTCATTTCATTTTTCCCCCAATTTCTTTTTTACATTTCAAAAATATGGATGTGGGAGTTACAAATNTACAAATGGAAAATGAAGAGACTCCCAGGAGGTTACATTCCCCTTATGGCAATTTACAAATGATATTCATTAAAAAATAATCATTGACTCTTCTCATTGGCGTTATGTTCTATTCCTCAACATTTTCTAGGTGTTTCTGGATTCTTCCCATTCATCTAAGTCTTTTTAAATTCTTCTCCTTTGTCTCAGCTTTCCATTAGGCTATTTTTTGCCAAATTGTGTTGCATGTATCTTGAGATATAACAATTTGAAGTCTGCATAGTTGGTTCTTCACTTGAATTCTGGTTATGTATGTGTTTTTCATTTGCGAGTAATTTGCATTCTCAATATTTCCACATTTTCTATGTCATCTTATTCTTCTCTTATCCATATTTCTATCGATATAGCATGGGCTTGATTTTGTTACTCGTAGCCCCAGATATGACTACTTGAAGTTGGTATGGCCATTTCCCCCTCCAAATCTATGGTTATTGGTTTTCTATATTTTCTGATATCTTCTATCCATTTTTCATCTTAGATACCCATACCATTGCATTCCTTTTTCTGATACCTTTCCAACGAGGTATCATGGGCCTCATTTCGACATATGTAGTAAAAGTTATGGTTGTTTAAAATTTCTCACTAAACAGTCATTGACCAGGCCCATGAGTTAATTTGGACTATTAATTATTGAACCGACAAGAGATAAAACCCACTAGATCAATGGTTTTGGTCAGTTGTCCATCAAACCTCGAAAATAGAAGAGTGTGTGTGTTCATAACTTCACATCGGAGTCTTTCTAACTCTTTTCCCATTCCCATCCCGATTTATCAACTCTGAGAGTGAGATCTAATCATTTAATAGATCTAGAACCAATCCTCAATTCATCAACTCTGAGAGTGAGATCTAATCATTTAATAGATCTAGAACCAATCCCCACAGTCCATCGAAAGAGACATTTCGTGGCCTATTACAATTCTCCAGTGCAAAGGTATCAAAAAAAATAATTGAATAATATTCCATCTTCGATTCACATGCTGAAGGTTAAAGCCCAAAAAAAGTGATGATGTGTAGTCAGAGCTAATTATTCGGCATCAAGAAAATTTGTGAAGTTTCAAGGTATCGATAATAGGTATCAAGGAATATTCCCTCATAGCTTTATATTGCATGAAAAATATCTAGATCATCCTTTCAGTGGCAATCAATGGTCATGAAGAAAATTCATTCGGAGTCTGAAGGAGACCCTTCAGAGTGTTAACTCCAACCATCCGACCATCCGAATATTGTTGTATGAAAAAATTTCGACCATTCACTCAAGGAATAGATCGATAGTTTGGGAGAGTTTCAGTTTGGAAATATGCTTGAGGTTTAATATTTTTGAGCTTTGCAAAGTAATAATCATGTAGTCTTGATGTTGGTTTCTTGGAAGGAAAAGGGGATTAGCTTCAAAAGATCATGCGTAATTTACCAAAGAATTCAGTTGTGAAAAACATTGCTATGTGAAATAAGAAGATAAGGATCTTTGATCTGAGGCAGTGAAGGAAAATTCATTAACTGAGGAACTAAAATAAATTTATGTATTGTGCGTATTATAGTCATAACGCCATAAACTTCGAGAATGAATGAAGGTCTTCAATAAAGTAGCTAGTGAAATGCAATCCCGACCATTCATTGGGGGAGGGTCGTTGCAGTGATTTGTGATATTAGGAGTAGATGTACTCTAATGGAGGACTCTGAAAATGAAGAGTGTGAATTTCAAGGATGATGAAGCTCCAACATCTTTGTCAGAGTATGTGATCGGAAGGCTGGGAAGAAGTGATCAGGGGATCAAATTTTGCTCAATTTTCAAAGTGCTCAGAATGCGATGAAAACAGTGCCATTGCATCTGTCTCATCTTCCTGATTCCGGCGGTATATTTACTTTTGCAAACAGAGTCCGTATGGAGGAGATATCGTGATCTGTCCACCAAGCCAAACAGACAAAAATTTGGGATGCTGACTGTACCTATTCGTACAGTCTATACGGCCACGTGGAGGTCCGTACCATCATGATGACATGGCGCATATCGGTTGGTTGTTCGTTGGCACATTTTCATTGGTTGACATGGATGAATGGTATGTTGACACGTGTCCGTTTTCATGGCAAATAATAAGGAGACACGTGGCCCAATGCATGAGCGCCACGTGTCCCCCATCTGTTGGTTCACATTGGTATATGTAAAATGTAAACGGGAGTCCACGAGGTTCGACCCCGGGACCTCCCACCACACAAACATCCGCCCGACCAATACGCCATCACATGTTTCTTGTTCCATAAACCAATGCATATATATTTAAGTTGCATTTTGTGATAGTTGGAAAAGGGTGCAGGCCGGGGCTTAAGCCCTGACCCATGGTTTCATTCCCATACATATGACCGGGCTCCGACTGTTGGCGCGTGGCGCAAATGCACATATGTATATACCAAAGTTTGTTTTAATATATGGTGTGTGCATATATATCAATCCGCGCGGGGGGTTATAACATTATATATGTTATGTTTGTTATATAAATATGCGCGCAGTTGTACTTTGCGCGGGAATCACATTTAGTTATACGGTTTTAAAAACGGGTTTAACCACTTTGTAACCAAACGCGCGGTCCTATGGACATATGACCCAGTGCCGAGGCGGTTAGGGGCTGGAGGCACCCTAACCATCCTACGGTTTGTACCGGTGCGCGGTTATGCACGAGACTGGGTTCTTTATGCTTTAAAGAGCGTGTGTGCTAGGTTTGAAGCACAAGGGTACAATTTGTAGAACCAGAGACAGCAAGTGGGAGAAGGAGACTTCAAGGGAGCATATCTTTCTCATTTTTCGACTGATTGAGGTGCCGAAAGAGCCCAGACAGGGGTTTTGGGACGCT
>CBVK0103912167.1:0-20374 GCA_900067695.1 Picea abies | reverse complement strand
CGACTTCAAGTCACCATTTATAAATTTGAACAACAAAAAAATAATAACGTATAAATATATATAGCTGAATTTAAAAAAAACTATTTCATAAAACAGCTAGTCAATACGACAACTTCAAATCACAGAATAACACTTATAAACAAATAAATAAGTGCTTATGACAACTTCAAATCACAGAATAACACTTATAAACAAATAAATAAGTGCTTATGGAGCATGACTTCTTTTTAGGCACGGAGATGGGTGGAGATTGTTTGAAGACTTGAAACGATAATTTTTTTAAGATCATTTCGTAAAAGGTTTAAACTATGAGATGCATTTCTAGTTCATTATCTGCATGGTTTTTCATACGGGATTGAAACAAGTTATTCCGTTGGTTCCTGCTCTATCTACACGCGTAGTTGCAAGCAGCTACCACGATCGTTGAAATTATATCTGCCGCAACTAATCATACAATAAGAATTTGGGGCAAATAGAAGCAAACACCCGAGAATATTTCGGATGGAATAGGAATCGTTTTGGCTACGGAAAATAGTAAAGATTTTTTGATGCGCGAATTGATGAGGGAAAGTTATTGATTAGAAACTAGTAGATTTATTGGTTATTCAATAGGTGTACATAGGAGTACATTTATTGATAACGGGGTAAAATCAATTATCTTTAAATTTTAATAAGTTAATAATTAAGATTTAATATTTATAACTTTTTTTTATTTATCAAAGTATTAGTTAATGTTGTTTATTATTTTACATTTATCTAATTTATCTAATCAGATTTATTGTTGATAACTTCATTGCATTTATGAAGGCATCTAATCAAATTTATTATTAATAACTTCTTTGTATTTATAAAGCATCCATAAACATGTTTACTTTTTGACATTTATCTAATCACATTATAAAATTACTGTAAAAATATATAATTGCTACCTTTAAATGATTAAAAAATGCAAGTCAAATTTATATATTAATAAACACTGCTGGCATATCCTTACTTATCTCTTCATGTCCGCTAGGTTTGGCCATCTCTCGCATTGATGTATGGATCACTCGACTGGCGAAGGATCAGGTGTCCTAAGGTGTTATTTTGGACGTCTTTTTATATGTACCTGGACGTGGATACATGTGGCAATGGAGGACCAGGTGAAGCAACCATCATTTAAAGTACATTTATAATACCACCATTTATAAAAAAATAATTACCCCGAAAGGGGTACATCTATTGACAATGGGCAGATTTAATAGGGGATTTAGTGCTTAATAAGTTTTTTATGAACAAGATTAAATATGGCTGGAATATTATTAGTAGTCACACAAAATAAATGGTTGTGATTTCAATCATTAACTTCCTAGCTATTATAAAGACATCAGTTTATGTGTTTACTTTTTTACATTTACCTAATCATATTTAAAAATTACTTTGATAGCTAACTTATTGCCACCTAAGAGATTAACAGAAATTAAAATATTAACACCAAATAAATGAAGCCCAACCGTTTATTTGTTAATCAATAATAAAATTTAATATATTTTTTTAAGGATTTTCCGAGAATAGACGCATACATATTTTACTAAAATGATGGAGAATCTAATATTTGCATGCCAAATTTCAAGTATCCCAGTACCTGATTTTCAGAGACGGGTTTCTAAAATTGCAGTCTGTGTCGTTGCTACGTGGATTGTTGAAAATATTGAACAGAGCAATGCATTTCTTGCTGATCGTCTGCGTAGTTCCTCTTTGAAAACGCTCGCAGCAGTGATACAAGTTATGGATCGGTTATTTCTTAAACTACACGCGTAATCGCAAGCATCGCGGAAAAGGAAACGATATATTTTCTATAGCAGCTTCCAGGGTAGCCGAAATTATATCGTGTATAGGCAACAACGAATCACAGAGTAACATTTGTAAGCAAATATAAATAAGTATGGATGGACCAAAAGCAGATAATGTGGAGTATTTTAGTCTCTTTCATAAGGTCAAATATAAAATAGTTTACAGCAAAATTCTGCATCAGCTTTAGTATTTCTTAAAAAATATATATGCAATTTTTTCAATAAAATTTAAAAATTTAATAGTTTCACATATCATTCTATAAACTCATGAATAGTGAAGAAGTTAAAACCAGGGTTCATAAAAATAGGAAGAAGACTGTCCTTGACAAGATTGAAGGATTTCCAAAGTGCCATCTTCTAGTCTAGACCTTCCTTGGAAAGCTTGTGTGCATCTATGTTTGTGTTTTTTTCCTGTAAACATGAGAAAAAGAGAGATAAATGGAGGTCATTTGCATATTCTTGACATTAATAAATAATGGGCATTCTTATCATCAATAAATAATGGGTAGTATTTCCCACTTGAAGTCTCCCTTCATCCATTTAATTAATAAAAGTGATTCTCCAAAAAATTGAATTTGTGTAACTCCCCTTATATGAGACAATATGAAAACAAGTTTAAGAGCCATAAGTTCATTAAAGTTGTTTGTTGCAACATCGGTTCTATCTATGAAGGAGATGGTATCACTAGGGTATAGGAATATAGTTCCCCAAGCCCTACCTATAAATGGAGTAAACTCGTGAGCTCAATCAAAGAAAGCTTTGTGGATTTCTTTGTTCATGTGCTTTATTGAAACTCTATTATGAGGAAGAGAGAAAGAAATTTGAGGAAAATCATAGAGGATGTTGAGATTTTGTGTGGAACATCTAAGGATATGGGTGTGCACACCCTAGAAAAGTTTGGCATTTTTTACTAGCCAAATTCCCCAATCATAAGTGTGAGAGAGGGAATTGTACCTCTTTATGTTCTTTTCTTTGGAATCAACTTTTGAAGTATGCTTCAATAGTGTCCTCTTCCCAAGTATTATAAAAACTTGTTAATCCTTCTATCTCTTTTCAAACTTATTTAGAGTATGGGAAAGGGATGTTGAGATGGAAATTGGTTCCTAAATTAGCTTCATGGAGAAAAAATATACAAGGTCCTTCGAAGCTCTGTTTCTACATAATACCCCAAGTTAGAGCCCTCTTGTTGAGAAGGGGCCACATAAAGATTTTAGCTTTAGTAGGACATTCAAAATTCCAGATTGGATTCTGCTTCCACCACCAGATCATCTTCCTCTTCACTCAGGTTGATAAAACATTTTCTAAGGATACAAATATAATAATTTTGACTATCTGCATATTCTTATGTAAGATCTAATTCTCTCCAAGTGAGAAATTATTGTTGTTAATTTTTTGAAAGGGTTTTGTTGTTATATATCTTAGAGTATGTAAATCGTTTAACCTCATATCATGTAAGAGAGGATTTGGAAGTTTGTAAGAGTCTTTTACTCTAATACATAGATCCAATCCTCCCTGAACTTTTTCTCCTTTTCCAATGCACCAAATCAATGATTTCCGAGTCAAAGGGAAATTGAAGGTAGTTTCTTTCCAAATGATTGAGGAATTCAACAATTTTTTGATGGGGGTATTTACCTAGTCTTCAACCAAGTTCAAGTCTAGGTATTTGTCCTTTATGATTGGCACACATAGACTAGTACCTTGCAAAACCCTCCAATTTTATTTTAAAGCAATTTCCATTGAGAACATGAGGATATTTTTGAGTCCCCATCCTCCTTGAAATTTTGGAATTGTAATTTTCATTCAAGAGACTAGAGCCATTATTCTCTTCTCTCTTCATTTAGATAAAATGAAGCAATAGTATAACTATTTGATCCACTATAGGACACCTTTTAAGATCTAGGCAAGGGGCATTCAATTGATTGGGGTAGCATCAATGACTAATGTAACCAAACCAATTCTTCTACCATGGAAGATCCCTTTGTTGCACCATGTATTGATATTTTTTTCAACCTCAGCAGTAAGCCATTACAATTCACCTTTAATATAAAGATTATATTTTAAATTGAAATTCAAATATTTGAATTCAACATCAAAGTAAATTATAGAATAGGAAAAGTGCCGGGAGATACAAAGTTTGTTTTACTCCAAGAAACCCCATAAAGAGATATTTGATTTGGTTGGATTGATTTTCATGCTAGTGGATTTGTAGAAAAATGGGAGAGTGGACATTGTTTCCTCATACACCAAAAACTATGTTGAGTGATTTATTCAAAAAATAATCTTGCACACATCAATACATAAAGCTATCCCTCAAGATAGACAGACTATCTTATCACACTAAAAAAATGTTGAAAGAATATCTCAACCACAGACCAAAATAGGAGCCAACTAGTTGGAGAGAATCTCTCATATCTAGCTAGATAAAAAAACCTCCTAAAAGTTTGAAAGATAATTATTACGTAGAGAAATAATCTACCTCAAAATGACCATGATAATTACAATCACAATATTTAATATGATAACACATAATACCTATTAATCCTTCTATCTCTTTTCAAACTAATTTAGAGTATGGGAAAGAGATGTTGATATGGAAATTGATTTCTAAATTAGCTTCACACAGGAAAAATATACAAGGTCTTTCGAAGCTTTGTTTCTACATAATGTCCCATGTTAGAGCCTTGTTGTTGAGAAGAGACCACATAAAGATTTTAGACTTAGTAGGGCATGCAAAATTCAATATTAACTTATGTTTCCCCCACGAGATCGATAGATTCCAATTGTCTTTTGATGCATGGACATTGTAACCAACCTTTGGTTTTTAATAGGGGTTCACATACTGGTTAATATCATCTTCCACTTCACTTATTTTGATAAAACATTTTCTAAGGATGGAAATACAGGCCTTTATACTATCTACATATTCTTCTATGAGATCTAATTCCCTCCAAGTAAGACATTGTTGTGGTTAATTTTTTGCAAGGGTTCTATTTATATATAACTTAGAGTACAAAAACCACTAATCATTATATCATGTAAGGTAGGAGTTGGAATTTTGTAGGAGTCTTTCCTTGTAATCCATAGATCCAATACTACCTGAACTTTGTCACCTTTTCCAATGCACCAAAACAATGATTTTCGAGTCAAAGGGAAATCCAAGGTAGTTTCTTTCCAAATGATCGAGGCATTCAACAATTTTTTGATAGGGGTCCTTACCTAGTATTTGATTGAGTTCAAGTGTAAGTATTTTTCCTTTATGAGTTGCATACATAGAACAATACCTTGGAAAAGCCTCCATTTTTTTTTTGTAGCAATTGCCTTTGAGAACATGAAGATATTTTTGGGTCCCCATCCTCCTTGGAATTTAGAATTTCAATTTTCATCCAAGGGACCATATCCATTCCTCTCTTCACTCTTTCCTCTGACCAATTGAGGCAATAGTATAAATACCTAATCCACTCTAGGACACCTTTTAAGATCTAGGAAAGGGACATTCACTCTTTCCTCTAACCAAATGAGGCAATAGTATAAATACCTAATCCACTCTAGGACACCTTTTAAGATATAGGAAAGGGAAATTCAGTAGATTGGGATAGCGTCAATGACTAATTTATCCAAAAACATCCTTCCACCAATAAAGATCGATATGTTGCACCATGGATTGATATTTTTTTCAACCTTAGCACAAATCCACTACAAGTCACCTTTAATATAGAGATTAACTTTTAAATGGAAAATCAAATATTTGAATCCAAAATCAAAGACAATTATATAATAGTAAATTATTTGGGAGATATAAGTTTCTCTTCCTCCAAGAAACCCCATAAAGAGATCTTTGATTTGGTTGGATTGATCTTCATGCTAGTGGCTTTGCGGGGAAATGGGAGAGTAAACATTGTTTCCTTGCACACTAAAAATTGTGTTGAGTGATTTATTCAATAAATACTCTTACACATATCAATTCATAATTTTATCCTTCAAGATAGACACAATATCTTATCACACTAAAAAAATGTTGAAAGAATCTGTCAATGACACACCAAAATAGGAGCCAACTAGTTGGAGAGAATCTATCATATCCAACTACATCTAACAACCTCCTAAAAATTCTAAAGATGTTTTTTACATAGATAGAAAATGTACCTCATAATGAGCAATGATAATAACAATATCAATATTTAATATGATCACACATAAGACAAAATGAGTTACTCATTCAAACACTCCCCCTTAATGAGTACTTGTCTCTATCTATGTTGGATTAAGTCTTCCATTAGGATCAATTCCTTTGCAAAAAATGTTCCACCATGAATCAAAGAACCTCCTAAGAAACAATGTCTTTATCTAGTCCAACCTGGAAATTACATTGTGTACCTCAATTACATATACATCACCAAAAATATTTAAAAGTCCATAGAAAACAACAATCATCCATTGGAGTACATGGGTACTTAACCACTACAACTCTCAATCACATAGCATCTCCTTTAGGTATATATTCCATTCAATTTTTTGATGAAATCCCCTTGAATGTACATAAAAAATTTAGTTTCTAGGCACCTCCTAGAGTCTACAACCAAAACGGCCCACTCATAGTGAATATAGATAACACATGGACCAATCCTCCAAGTTCTTAAAAACTCCATTATAGAGGTCTTGCACTATATCAAACAAGTTATTTAAATCATCAAGGACACATGGAAAATGGGTTTGCATGCATGTCGATAACTTACAACAATATACCCTTTACATGTCACATACATAGATATAGATACATATCATTTATATAATTCATCTCATGAAGACACCAGGTACAATATTTGAAAACAACGCCTAGGTACCACTACAATATTTATCCCAAGTGTCAACTGTAGGAAATATACAAGATAAAAAAAATTCAAGGACCAATAGATAGGATTTATACATAACATCATAGACATGCTACAAATACAATTTTTTATTCATATTTCCATATGGTCAATTATTTTATTGAATAGAACTCACAAAGTGTACCTGGTTTAATCAATCCATTTTATTTTCACTGTAGATGAAATATCACCAAAGCACTTTGAGATAAAATATAAAAATTATTTTCTTGTTCCACAAGAACATCTCTCTCCTTTATTCTACAATCTCAACATTCCAACTGAGAATTAAGTCTTGGATGAACCCTTGGCCTCTCTAGAGAAAACAATGAAACTTTATTGTATTTTTAACTACCATGGTAACCAACCAATGGTTATTCTCCCAACCAACTCACTTCCATCATAGAACCAAGGTATCCATGTTCAACCATTCATTTGTAGGACTATTATGTCGAACAATATACCATCTGGGAACCATTTTTTCCTTTGGTTTGAACACTGACACCACACAAATTGACTTAGAAATTGTTGTACTCTGGGGCAATAAAATATGTAGATAATTTTCCCTTTCATCTACAACACACCTTACCAAGAAATCTCACGAATAATTTCTATATTAGATGGTCCTTTCCACACAATGCTACAACAAATCAACAAGAGATAATGATACATATGACAAAATTCATACACCTTGTGGTTCCTTTGTATTTGTTCATATATTTGGAGTCTTCATTGTGTCATTAGCCTCATATCTTCAGTGTCATTGTCTAATTATTGTCTTGGATTTCCATATTCACCTGTAATTTGTTAGAGTAACTAATTAAAACAAAACCACTACATTCCATATTGAGTTAGCTAGGATTATTAAATTGGTTAACTTTAATAAATCCAAAACACTCCCCATAACTCCATTACCAATTTTATCATCACCAACACATGCTCCCTAACTATTAGAAGTATAGCATGCATTAGTAGCCAATTCTTGTTAGAAGTATAGAATGCACTATCCATTTCATGTACTCCCTAATTGCTATCACTAACACATTCTCCCTAATTGTTAGAAGTATAGCATGCATTAGTATCCATTTCATGTTAGAAGTATATCATGCACTATCCATTTCATGTGATCCCTAACTGTTAGAAGTATAACATGCATTAGTAGCCATTTTATGTTAGAAGTATAGTAAGCACTAGTATCCATTTCATGTCGATCACTCTAATCAACAACTTGGTCATCATGAATACACTAAATTCACCCTTATTTATTTTATCAAGTGAATCACTAATAAGGTATCTATCATCAAGTGGATTGAACTAAATGCATGATACATAGTTATTGCATGACATGTACCACAATCTCTTTATCTATTCCATCGATGTTGAAGAAAATACTAAGTTTGAGACTATGAAAGGTTGAAGACATCATCTAAATGACCTTCGAAAGAACACACTGGATTTTCTGAAAGAAACAATATGCTCTCACACGTTGTCGAGCTTTTTCTACTAGAGGTGAACTTTCCTCTTTTCTTTTCCGAATTCCCTCTCGTCGAGCAATATGTTTTTCTTTGTATAAATCCTAAGTAACATTTGTTCTTGTAGAGTTGGCCTTGGCACGAACTTGTCTTAGCATGTAGTGCCAAACAAGATCAATATAATATGGTACAATCGCAATCAAGTGTTGTACTATGTTTTCATTGATGTCAAAGGTTTCATGTCAATTATTGTCATAGTAATGTGGTTGTATCATTGATACATTGATTATTTGTTATATTGTCATTGACGTAATTATTTTCAAATGGTTGATGTCAAGTGGTGTCATAATGATGTGTTGATATTAAAGGGAGTTGTATCATTAACGTCATCTCATGGTTGATAGGAAGAACCAAATGGATAAAATCCAAAGTGGCCCCCTTATGATGAAATCCCTCAAGTGAAGACGCTCTTGGATAAAGTTATCAAAGTGGTCCGTAGATGATTATAGGGAATAAATTTAGCAAATGGGCTAATTTTCCATTGTTTTCCCAAAAAAAAGATTTGTCAATTTCTAGTTTTTCTAAAAATGATTCACTCAAATTCAATAGAATAAAATTATTTACCTTGAAAATCACCAAATTTTTATAGAAACTATATAAAATCCTTACAAATTTGAATATTTTTACAAAACTATCGCCAAATATTTTAAATTTTGCATATTATGGACTAGTAAGATTGGCCCATGTTTCTACATTTTAATATAAATTTTCATCCTTAAAATTATCCCTGAAGTGGTCCCCTTATCGTGAAATCCCTCACGGGAAGACGCTTTGTAAATTCCAAATGGTTAAGTGGTTGAATAATCCGAGATGTATGAATTGGAAGTCAAGTTTGTTTGAGGGATGATAGAATGAATATCAATGAATTTGTAAGTGAGACTATTATAGATGGAGAGTGTTCATCATGTTGTTTCTAGTGATATAGGAAACATCACATAACTCCTCGCGGTTAGATATTTATGGCCATGTGAAGTTGGAGAACCCTCATGAGTTATCTAGAAGCCCCTAGAAGGTCAAAGAAGTCAAATTATTCTATAAGCTCCTAGAAGAAGTTGACTAGTCAAAGTGGTTAGTCATGGGTTAAGTGTTTGCAACAAGAAAACAATTAAAAATAATTTAGTTGCAACTAGAAGTGGAGATTTTACTATTTGTGGATAAAGTGGTTGTAAGTGGACAAAGTAGTTAAAAGTGTGTTAGCCCCAAAAGAAGGAAATTCGGTAAGATGGTTAGAAGATAACCCCTTGAGAAACCTACTTGGAAAATTATAAATAAGAGGGAAAGGATATCTTATGTGTATGATCTTTGAGAATATTGAATATCCATTTTTGAAAAGTTATTTGGGCAGGTATTATTGATAGAGAAGATTTACGGAAGAAAAACCGCTACAGAAAAACTGCGGCAGAAAAATTGTGGCAGAAATAGTGCAGCAAAAAAAGTGTGGTAGAAAAATTGCGGAAGAAAAAATGCAGTAGAAAAAGTGTGGCAGAAAAAATGGGGCAGAAAAATCACGGCAGAAAAAGTGCGGGAGAGAAATTACAGCATAAAATGTTCGATAGAAAAATCATGACATAAAAAGTGCGGCAGAAAAAGTGCGTCATAAGAATCACGACAGTAGAACCGTGACAACGAAATTGTGGAAGAAAAACCATGATAGCAGAATCACAGTAGCAAAACTGTGGCATCGAATTTCACAGTTGCAGAAAGTTGGCAGTTCGGTAACCACATCAGATTTGCATATTGGAATTTTTCCAATTGTTGCATGGTATGGTATAGGTCTTGGTGATTTCTACAGGATTAAAGGTATGGTTGTGGCACATGGTATTTTGTAAGGGATTATTGTATTTGGTTTATGGAGAGTATGGTGCATTGCTAAAGGTATCTTGTTGGTGAACTTTGTGATATTGTGCATATGGTTGAGAGTTGAGTTGATGATTGATCTTTATGAGTAAATCAGATTTGGATGGTGAGATTGATGAAATAGGTTGAGGTGATAGGTTTTTGTGATAGTTTGTGTTATGCATAGTTCATGCACTTGTCTTGGTATAGAATGTTGGTACAGTTTGACAGATTGCTTTATGTCTACAAGCTGGGTCTTCTACTTGAGGATTTAATTCTTATTATAAGTGGGTGCTAAGATCTTCAGGTTGGGTCTTGCAATGATATTTGGTGGTCTCTTTGAGTTCGTGCTCATTTCAGTTGGTGTTGATAAACCCCAAGGATTCTACTGTTCCTTGTTTTTTTTATTGTGATGGTGCATAGTTATTTATTGTTAATGTATGTCATTGAGATATGTTTACATCCAAGCAAGTTAGTGTGAATGGAAGTAATGAGTAATGATGTTGTGAATGATGATTTATAACTAAAGTTTTGTAAGAAGTGAAAAATATCCCTCACACTGATTCAACCCCCCTCTCAGTGTGGTCAGTGTGTCCATTAATTGGTATGAGAGTAGGCCTTCACTATAAGCCTTAACAATCTTGGAGGAGATCCATGGAAACACAAATGGATGATGAAGTTCCAATCTTTGATGAGAAATTTTTTTCAACATAGAGAATAGAAATGAAAGGGTATTTGAAAGAAAAAGGAGAAGGTGTTTGGAAGGTAGCTATTGGTGGATCAATTCCCTTGAAGAATAAGTCAAAGTTTGCATCTCAAAAGGAAGAAAATAAGAATGATGCATTGGCTCTCAAGAGAATTTTCAATGAACTCTCAAGTTCTGTCAAAGAAACCATGGGACAATGTACTTCCTCCAAGGATCTATGGTTGAAGATAGAGAAGACATATCAAGGAAAAAAGGAAGAAACTGAAGAAAATTCCATCAAGAAATATGAAGGTAAAGACTCTCCAAAATCCTTTGATTGCAATAATTCTAAGTGTGATAATGTTGAATGTTTCTCTATAAGTGAAGAAGAAATATAGAAGTAGTTTGTGTATAATCAGATGACAGTTATCCTATAAATGAAGAGGAGGATTTGTTGAAGCTTAAATATAAATTTTTATCTGAGTTAGATGATGTTAGCAGTGAAATAAAACATTCTTCAATTGCTTTTGAGTATCTTGAAAACTACACCAAGGAAGTCCTAGAAAAATACCCAAGATATACCATGGAACTAAAGCAAATTCTCAAAGAACAAGAAGAAAGTAAAAATACACAATTAGAAGAAGAATAATAAGAGATCAAAAGACTAAAGAATGAAATAAAAGAAAATAATAAGGTGGATGATGATCTTAGAAAAAGTCTTGAAGTTAATGTCAATCTTATGACCAAAATTGAAGAAGCCAAAAGAATAGAGGAACAATTGAAGAATCAAGTAAATGAAAAGGAAGTTGTTGGGCATGTGTTATATTCTTTGCACGAGTAGTAGTGTGTGTTATATTCTAGGCATCAAATGGGTATTTAAAAAGAATCGGAATACAAAAGGAAAAGTGGAAAAATACAAAGTTGGATTAGTAGCAAATGGTTATTCCGAGGTTGAGGGAATTGATTTTGGTGAGTTTTTTTCTCCTGTTGCCAAGTTAACCTCTATAATATTTATGTTATTTGTTATTGTTTCATTTGATTTTAAAGTAGAACAGATGGATGTGAAGAAAACATTTCTACATGGGGATCTGGAAGAAGAAATCTATATGAAGAAACCATAAGGTTATGTTGTGAACGAAAATAAGGAGTTGGTATCCAAGCTGAAAAATTCCATGTATGGTTTAAAAAAATCACCAAGAATGTGGTATCAAAAATTTGATACTTATATGCTGGGACTTAGATTCGCAAGAAGAAAAGAGGATCATTGTGTGTATTTTAAATTAATTGGTGATCATTTTATTTATTTGGTCTTGTATGTGGATGGCATGTTGCTTATAGGAAACAACAAGGAGATTATTTAGGATGTGAAAACTCAGTTTTCCTCTAAATTTGAAATGAAGGATCTCGGTGCTTCAAATTTCATTTTGGGCATAGAAATTAAAAGAGATCGGAAACAGAGGAAACAATGGTTAAATCAGAGAAAATATGTCGAGACAATAATGCAGAGGTTTAATATGAAGGGATGTAAACGAGTCAAGGTTCCTATTCCTGTTGGGTTAAATTTATCTGTGGATCAGTGTCCCAAAACATATGAAGAGGAGGAGGACATGTTTCATTTTCCATACACGAGTACATTTGGTTGTTTGATGTATGAAATGGTCTATACTAGACTGGAGATTGCACATGCAGTGGGAGTTTTGAGCAGGTATATGTCAAAACCATGGAAGGAGCATTGGACAACAGTAAAAAGGGTTTTCAAGTATTTGTGTGGCACTGCTAGCTATGGATTGCGCTACGAAGGAATACACAGATTGGACAAAGTGGTGGATATACATGGATTTCTATATGCATACTGGTCTCGAGATCTAGATCGTAGGATATCTACAAGTGGGTATGTGTTTAACCTGTTTGGAGGAGAAATAAGTTAGATGAGAAAAAGACAGGTTGTAGTGGCGCTTTCAACTACAGAAGTGGAATACATGGAAGCTGCTCATGCAAGTAAGGAAGTAGTATGGTTTCAAAGATTATGTTCCGGTATTGGGTTGATACACCAATATGTAAGGATATATTGTGATAGTCAGAGTGCAATTGTTCTGGAAAAGAACCCAGCTTATCATTCAAAGACAAAACATATTGATAGTCAATATCAATTTGTGAGAGACATGATTGAAGAAAATAAATTCTTTATGATGAAGGTAGGCACTTTGAAGAATGTTGTTGATTCATTAACAAAATTTGTGAGCACTGAGAAGTTCTCTTGGTGTAGCGGATCCATGGGCATTACTTCCCTGGATTGTTGACTATGTAACCCTGTAACCCCTTGTATGCAAAAAAAAATCCAAGTGGGAGAATGTTGGGTATGTGTTATATTAGTTGCATGAGCAGTAGTGTTTGCATTGCACCAAGCGTGCAGGGGTTTAGGGGAAACGACCCTCAAAAAATAAGTTTTGTCTCAGGAAATGTGTCACATATTTAGGTGGTTTTTCGACACATGGTTTTTTGTCGATAGTTTTCTCTTTCTGGTTAAGGAATTAGGGTTGTTGAGTAATCGAGGTAATTGGGTTAAGGTTTTGGATGTCATTGTCTCCTATATGTATATTGTATTGTAAAAAATGTATCACTATGAATGAATATAGAATATGTTTGTTTTCCTGGTTTGGGTTTCCATTGGAAAAATCTCTGTGTAATGTTTGTATTTTCCATTATATCTTTTCTGTTGCTTGACTAAAAGTCTGTTTGGAGTAAATATTGTACAAGGTTAAAATCTATAGAAGCCTCGTGCCATAAGTTGGAAGGTGAAGTTATTGATCTTAGAAAGAAAGTAGAGAAGTCAAACACTCACATCAATTTCATGAACAATCCAACAATATTGGATGAGATCCTAGATAGCCAAATATATCCAAATGATAAATGAAGTCTTGGATACAACAAGGAAGCTATACATCTTAAATCTAGAACTTCTAAGAAGCATGAGGTAAGTCCTTCATTCTCAAAAGGTGGAATTAATGTTGCAATTCAACCATATACACAAAGAAAGAAATTGCAAAAGAACAAAGAAGGAAAGACCTAAAGAAGCTATCTTTACACCTCAAAGCAAGTTCAAAAGAGAGAAACCTTCAATATGGAACCAAAGCAAAGGTATGAAAATGTTTTTCATGGTCACTGCTACAAATGTAATGAATATGGTCACAAATATTTGGATTGTAGACATTATGAAAGGAAAGATATTGTAAGGTTTCATACCACCCTAAGATGTTGGAGATATAGTAAAGTGGGACACATTTCTGCTCATTGTCACACCATGAGATGCTACAGTTGTAGTGGGTTTGGCCACAAATACCAGGATTGTTGGAACACAAGAAGATAGTCCATGAAGAGTGATTCTTATAGAATGAAAATAAGAACACATGAATCTAGGAAGGGAGACAAGGTTGAAAGGATGGAAGATGAAAGATCCATTACTCAAAGAATAAGACACTCTCATAAGTGGATGAAGAAGACTAAACAACCAAAACAAAATGACAACTATGAGACAAGCTCAATCTTGACACTTTTTGAAGCATACGTAGGCTCCTGTGGGAGAATTCATGTACATACACAAGGTGACCTATAGAAAGGTTGTGTACATATGCGATCTGTCTGTGGAACATGCCATGTACCTATGGAAAAATCCTCAAGAAGAGGAGTGTACATATGAATTGCATCATGCTTTGATTATCTAACTTTGTTTATGCAAGGTATGAGATGGTTTTCTTTAGGTTCCATATTCTTATGTGTGTTGGATGAATATATGGTGATAATATGTTGATTGTTGAATCATATACTTTATTCCTATATTGGGTGCATGGTACTAACCCTAGTCAGTGAAATTATTGAATTTTGTTTACGATATATATCATGATGATGTGATTCTATCTAGATATATATCATTGATCTATTGAGGGACACTCTTGGTACATGTTTAGAAGTATAGTTGTTGCATTATACTTGTTGTTTTGAGGCAGATTTGTTGTAGTACATGGCTGGTACATATTTGAGCTCCATTGACATATCTTACGATGTATTGTTAGAGGCATATTTGTTGGATGTCTTTGTGAATACATTTGGCATGTGGTTGAGATACATATTTGGACAGGTACATCATTGATGAGTCCTATCTTCATCTATGGTTGATGCACTTGTTTTGGTACATGATGCATGTGATTATATAGTTGAGATTCTTGGTTGATATATTGATGGTTGATATCCATGGTTGTGGCACCTGGTTCATGGTAGAGACATATCATGAGTGATATGACACTTGTCTAAGGCACATGGTTGGCATGTTGGTAGACATATGGTTGGTACATAGTTGACACATGTTCTTGTCATATGGTTGATACAATCCATTGATGATATCTTATCGTATATTTTATGGTATTGATGTACATGGGTGTTGTGCATGGTTGGCACATAGTATGGCATAGGATGTACATGGTTGATTTTCTATTCATTGTTGACATATATTTTTCTTCACGATGTATTGTATGGAATGAGTTTGATGCATGGACAGGTATGAGAATTGTCATAGGAAGAGGACACCATTCTTGAGCAGTTGATCTATGTTCTGGTTGAGCAGTAGCATTTGCAGCAGAAGCATATTGCAGTGGTAGCATATTGTTCATCTTGTAGAGAGGATAGGTAGAGACATACCCACAAGGGGAGTTATTCTTCTTCCCATGATTTCCTACAATGGCATGATTCCAAGAGGAGAAATTCATCATATGCATGAAGATCATCCAATAGGACAATGCAACTAGAGGGAGCATCCTCATGAATAGTTCATTCAAGGGGAGTAGTCCCAAGGATATTTCAGGTAGTGGTAGCATCCCTAAGGAGAGAACTATTGTTTTCCATTGATGCCAAAGGGGGAGAGATGGTCACATTGATGTGGTGAGATGAACATTGATGAGGAGCAATGATCATAGAGGGAGCATGAGCATTTCCATGTCCAAGTGTTTCCATTAATGATTGATGTTGACATAAATGTTGGAGTTTCCATCAATGTTAAAGGGGTATATTTTTGTATTATGTTGTCATTTATGTCAAAGTATTGATGTCAAAGGGTTGATGTCAAGTATTTTTATAATAATGTGTGTGTATCATTGATCTATTGATTATTGGTTATATGGTCATTGATGTAATTGTTGTCAAAGGGTTGATTTCAAGTGGTGTCATAATGATGTGTTCATATTAAATGGAGTTGTATCATTGATGTCATGGAATGGTTGATAGGAAGAACCAAATGGATAAAATCCAAAGTGGTTCCCTTATGATGAAAGCCCTCACGGGAAGACGCTCTTGGATAAATTTATCAAAGTGGTCTCCTTATGGTGAAAGCCCTCAAAGGAAGACGCTTTGTGAAGTACAAATGGGTAAGTGGTTGAGTCATCCTAGATGTGTGATTCGGAACTCAAGTTTGTTTGAGGGATCATGTAATGAATATCAATGAATTTTCAAGTGATACTATTCTAGATGGATAATGTTCCTCATTTTATTTTCGGTGATATGTGGAACGTCACATAACTCCTCACAGTTAGAGAGTTATGGCCATGTGAATTTGGAGAACCCTCATGAGTTTTCTGGAAGCCCCTAGAAGGTCAAAGAAGTCAAATTATTATAGAAGCTCCTAGAAGAAGTTGACTAGTCAAACTGGTTGGTCATGGATTAAGTGGTTGCAATAAGAAAAAAATTCAAAATAAATTAATTGCCACTAGAAATAGAGAGTTTACTATTTATGGATAAAGTGGTAGTAAGTGGAAAAAGTGGTTAAAAGTTGGTTAGCCCCAAAAGAAGGAAGTTGGGTAAGTTAGTTAGAAGATAACCCTTTGAGGAAGCTACTTGGATAAGTATAAATAAGAGAGTAAGGGTCTCTTATGTGTATTATCTTTGAGAATATTGAATATCCATTTGTGAAAGGTTATTTGGGCAGGTATTATTGATAAAGAAGATTCATGGTAGAAAAATTGTTGCGGAAAAAGTGTGGCAAAAAAAGTGCAACAGAAAAATAGCGGCATAAAAAGTGCGGCAGAAAAATCACAGCAGAAAAAGTGCACCATAAAAATCGAGGTAGAAAAAGTGGGGAAGAAAAGTGCGACATAAAAATCATGACAGGAAATGTGTGGTAGAAAAATTGTGCAGAAAAAGTGCAGCAGAAAAATTGTGGCAGAAAAATCACGGCAACAGAATTGTAGTAGAAAAATCGCAGTAGCAGAATTGCGACAACAAATTTGGAAGATGCAGAAAGTTGGAAGTTCTATAACCATATCATATTTGCATATTGGAATCGTTCCAATTGTTGCATGGTATGGAATAGGTCTTGATGATTTGTATAGGATTAAAGGTATGGTTTTGGTGCATAGTCTTGTGTAAGGGTTTATGGTATTTGGTTTATGGAGAGTATGGTGTATTGCTAGAGGTATCTTGTTGGTTAACTTGGTGATATTGTGCATATGGTTGAGATTTTACTTGATGATTGATATTTGTGAGTAGATCATATTTGGATGATGATATTGATGAGACATGTTGAGCTGACAGGTTATTGTGACATGTTGTGTTGTGCATAGTTGATGCAATTGTCTTAGTATATAAAATTGGTACAGTTTGACATATTGCTTTATGTCTGCAAGTTGGGTGTTGTACTTGAGGAATTGATTCCTCTTCTTAGTTGGTGTTGAGATCTGCAGGCTGGATCTTGCAAAGAGAGTTGGTGCTCATTTCATTTGGTGTGATAAACCTAAAGGATTATAGTCTGTAATACAAAATAAAGTTATACATATATCTGGTGTTCCTTGTCTTCTTTATTGTGATGGTCCATAGTTCTTTACTGTTAATGTATTTCATTTAGATATGTTTACATGCAAGCAACTTAGTGTGAATGGAAGTAATCAGTAATGATGTTGCAAATGGTGATTTCTAACTAAAGTTTTGTAAGAAGTGTAAAAATAGCCCTCACACTGATTCACCCCCCTTCTCAGTGTGGTCGGTGTGTCCAACATCAAGAGTGCCATATCAACCATATTTTTGGTTGATGGAAGATTGATAATAAACCTAAGCCTCTTTCTATGTGAAGCCGATGGGTATTGACATGTGAAATGTAACGGAATGAGACCTTTTTCCTTACTTTTCGAATTCTTTTTCACCAAAAAACTGATCAAGCAGGGTATCCATGACCAAATCCAACACCACCTCTCCCAAATCTGCAATCGCATCGAATTGATCACCAAGCCACCACTGGCTAGAAGGCGGCATACGCAAACTTGCATACTATTGGAGATCCCTAGTCTCCTTGTTCATACTCTCAGTACCCTTCTTCTTGAAAATACCACCACATCCATACCATCCTCATTAATATAAATTTTATTATTGACCTCATCCTTAAAAGGAACTATATAATTATACATTCTCTAGATCACATCATGCTTGCACTAGAGATCCATGGTAGCCAACAAGCCTCGACAATATTCGTTGAAATAAAACTTGAAGACATTCTTCCCTTCTTTCAGCAACATTGGAGTATTGTTTCCATGTTCAACATTATCTCCTTCCTTATGTGGGGAATGTTTCTCTACCACAAGAAAAGAAAACATGCAACAAGATCATCTTGCAAGTACTAGCAATAATACTTGAATAATAGTTGGTTTTTGACAACAGTTGTCCACTGCAACACACAACAATAGGGACTCAAGTATCTGACACCAAAGCTGATAGGTCCATGCTTTAAATACTCATAATCTCAACGTCATTTAAGAGTATCCATTCCCAACACATTTTTATTCGGTGATGATCTATCATAATCAAATTTCACAACATTGATAAGATCAATGCAACAGTACATGCACATCATTGTAGAAATCCAAATACCTACATTAATTCTATTTCTACAATGGATATGTTACCAATCAAATTTCATTTCTTTGGGCCTCTTGTTAAGTCTGGTCTATCTTTGATACCATGTAGAGAAATGGAAGAGTAGACATTGTTTCCTCATACAATTGATGTATTTAAAGAATAATATTACACATTTAAATACATAAAGATATGTTTCAATATAGACACTATTTTAAGATACTAATAAAATATTGAAATAATGTCTCTATTTCCCATCAAAATAGAAACCACTTAGTTGGACGTAATCTCTCATATTCAACTATATCTAACCACCTCAAACCTAGAAAGAACTTAGAAAGAGACTTCAGAGATTAGAGACAAAGAAGAAGTTACTCATTCCAATAGGCTTCACAAAAGAGATCCATGATATATGTGAACTTGTCAAAGTAAATCAGAGACAATGTAGGATTTGCATAAGGGAACACCTTTGAAAGTGCCACATGCTGAGGCTATTTTGAAAGATCTCATAATCCATTTTGAAAAAAAAATTAGAAGGTAGTGGGGATAATAGACATCCTTGCAAGATCTTTTAGGTTTGAAGAAGGGCGAGGATGTACCATTGAAAAGACAATGAAGGAGATCGGAGATCGAACTGACACAACTCTTGATTTTGATGTATAAAAAAATATTGATGATTAAACCCATATGGATGAGAATTAACATTAAGAAGAGCGAACTCACTTTGTTTAAATCTTTGAAAAGGTTTAGTTTTATAGAGTTTTATGATGATGATGATTAACGTCCACTAAGACCAAATTGATATATTCATTAGACAACACCACTACCTTTAACAATTGTTTCCCTTTAATTACACAAAAATTTATAGAAAATAAATTTGTAATTATATTCAACACAAATATTATATTAGTATTTATAAGTTATATTTATAAAAATTAAATTGGTAATTAACTTTTACACTAATACTAGTATTTATAAGTTCCTTTTTACTACATTTGTAACTTTATCTTCATTTTTTTTATATATGGTAGGATAGATGATTTTGTTATCTTTTATTCGTTCTTTTCTTTCCAAAGTTTATATAATAAAGTTATGATATGAAATAAAATAAAGGTTGAACTTTTAAAGAAAATCTTTGTGATTTTTTGACATGATTAAAATAATTATAATGGTATTTTGAGATAAAATGTATATATTATAAATATTATTGAAATTGTTTAGCTTGATCGTAAAATAAAAAGTTATAGTTTAAATAAATTTAATAAATTTTTTATTAACATATAAATCAAAATTTTAACATGGTTAAAATAATTATAACTTAATAATTATAATGGTATTTTAATATAAAAATATATATATTATAAAGATTAATTATGGTAATATTTTGATATAAAAATATCTATATATTATAAAGATTATTGATGTTGCTTAGTTTGATTGTAAAATAAAATAAAATAAAACACTATTTAAATAAATTTAACAAAATCAAATCACTTGAGAAATGAAAAAAAGCCAAAACCCTTTCACCCTCCTAAAGAGTTCGTGAAAAATCACCTTAACCGTCTATGTATTAACGTAGAGAAATATAATGGATTATTCACTCAAGGGACTTAAAAAGTTGTGTATTCGTGATTCATTTAGTTGGATTTAGGGTTTATAAATATATTTGAAATGTTATTTGTAATTTGTTGTGTAAGTGGTGTTTTTTTCTAGCTAGTATTATATATATATATATAT
>CBVK0103912165.1:0-10830 GCA_900067695.1 Picea abies | reverse complement strand
AATCTAGTGTAGCTAGAGAGGTAATGGGGGGGGGGTCAAAGGTCCCATAGTGATAATAGTGGAGCTCATTCAATGTAAGGTGGACTAGTTCCACTATATTATTACATAAGGCCCAATATGGTAGTTAAATGTATTAGTGTGAACATAATAAATATAAGAGGAATTACTAGTAGGTTTCGGTTCTAGAAGGTTCCTCCTCCATAATGTTCATAGATGGTTGGTAGAACTATATAAATGGGTTCAAGCACTGTAATGGAAAGTTAAGAAGAAATATTTTATTTGAGCATGTATTTCATTAAGGGGTTTCCGCCTCAAAGAGGGAAGTGAACAGGAGAGGAGTCTTTCCATAATAGGATCCATTGTATGGTGTTTCCCTACCCTATGGGTTTGATAATAATAGAGTGGTATTTCTTCTATAATGTTCTTGGATATATTTTGGTGATTTTGTATTCATACATTTGGTACTTAAAAAGTGGTATTATATCTTAGTTTATCTTGGAAAAAGGACCAATTTCAAAAATAAAAGTCGTTAGAAACGGAGTCCTATAAGTGAAAATATCAACATTTTAAAATATGCTATTTTCAAGGTGTTTTATGGATGACACCATGATTTTGCTAATTTTATCAGAATATGAGGTCAAATTATCCCAAAAATATAATAGATATGATTTCCTCTTTCAAAATTGTCCTATTTCAAAAACATTATCATCCAAATCGCAGCATTGGAAGTGAAGATATCACCAATTTAAAATCGTCTATTTTCTAGGGTATTTGTGACAACAACAAGACTAAAGATCTCATAAATTTTCACACGGTGCTTAGATTACTACCAAATCAGTTCCATAGGATAGATAATTTAAAAAAATTTATTTTGGTATATTATATGTGTTTTTTCCAATGGATATTCTCTCTCAATCCTCGTGGAACTTCTACAGAAGGTGGAAGTCTTCGAAACAAGTATTCAGGTATGTGTTTAAAATATTCAGGCAGATGTTCAAAATATTCAAACAATCACACTTTCAATGCAAGAGAAATATATTATGCACGACCTAAGGAAAAAATATAATAAATAAACCTATGCTTGGTACTATTTTGAGGACAATTGTGATGCTTGGTATGTGGATAGTTGTCATTTTTCATATTTCAACCACTTCCACCCTCTATTTGATTACTCAACTCCACCTTATGTAGAAAACATCAATTTGAAAAATATGGACTCATTTATTACTCCAAGTGTCCAACTTTCATATTCTACAGTGGTATTGTTCCTTCCATATTCAACTTCGACCCTTTCCAACTATGTGAATTGATTTTCATATTTGGATCCATAGGACAAGTGTAGACCTTTGGTTCAACTGACTATTGAGTTTCAATATCTTCAACACGGAGTTCACATGAGTACTTGGACATGGGACCTAGATTTACAGTGGCAATTGAACTACTTCAATATGGTGGTTCACATTTCTACATGGGACCCTGGTTCACCAACCTACTTAATTCGTATGGTCCACACTTATCCATGGGACCTTAGGATAGGTTTTTACATCCTCGTAACAAGCATTGAGAACAATTCTTTCATAAGGGGGATCAAATGTAGTGTAACTAGAGAGGTAGTGTGGGGGTTGAAGGGAATATAGTGATAATAGTGGAGGTCATTCAATGTAAGGTGGACTAGGTATACTATACTATTGAATATGACCCACTATTGTAGTTAGATATATTAATGTGAACATAATAAATGGAAGAGGACTTCTTAGAAGGTTCTGCTTCTAGAATGTTCCTCCTCTAGAATGTTCTTAGGTGGTTGGTTGCACTATAGAAATGGGTCCAAGTGATGTAATGGAAGTCAATAAGAAGTATTTGTATTTGGAGAGGTATCTCATTAGGAGGTTGTCTCCTCAAAAAAAAAATTAATAGAATATGATCCCTTCCATAATAGGATGCATTATATGGTGTTTCTCTACCTCAAGGGTTTTCATAATAATAAAGTGGGAGTTTATGTGTATTGTTTCTGAATATTTGTGGTGTTTTTTTATTCAAATCTTTGGTACTTAATGCCTCCTTGATGCCATCTAAGCTACAAAATTCTTTGAATTCATTAGAGGTGAATTCTCCACCTCCATCAGTTCTCAATACTTTCAAATAGTATCTTGATTCCTTCTCAACAAGTGCTTTAAATTTTTGAAATAACTTAAAATATGGAGACTTCTCACTTAAGAAATAGAACCAAGACATCCTTGAAAAATCATCTATAAAGAGAAGAAAATACACATTCTTTCTAAAATATAAAGTATGTATGGGGCCACAAATACATGCATATACTAAGGCTAAACATTCTATTTCTCTAAAATTATGAGGGGGGAATATGTATTTATGTTCCTTCCCTATTGCACAACCTTCATATATCTTATTATCTAGCTCTATGAATGAAGGAAACCATCTTACCAAGTTCCTCTTTTGCATGAAGGAAAGAGATCCAAAATTAAGGTGTGCAAACCTCTTGTGCCATAACCAAGAATCATCAATCAATGCCTTCAAGAAATATATACTTCATTCCATACTTAACAAAAACATCCTTTTATCTATCATAGGAACTTTAGCAACAAGGTCATTGTTGTTAAAAATCCTATAAAACTTTCCTTCAAAAACAATCTTGTAGTTTTTGGAATTTAGCTTCCCTATGCTAATCAAGTTATGCTTTAAGCTTGGAACAAACAAATAATTTCATTATCATTATACTTTCATTATACATAATACTTTCATACTTAAATTTTATATAACGAGTACCTTTTCCCCTTACTTCTTCTTCATTATCATTGTCAAATATTACTTTCCCCTTCACACTCTCATCTAACTTTATAAACAAATTTATGGTTCTTGTCATGTGATTTGAGAAGCCACTATCTAAATACCATAACCATACAAAATCATTTTTGGCATCAAAATTGTTACATATGAGAAACAAAGTTTGTGAGTTCTCACCTTCATCTTTTCTGAAATTTGTTTGAGAGTTTTGTATTTTTTTTCTTAAAGCAATAGCTTTTAGGGTGACCATCTTTATTACAATAGTTTCAATGAAGGTTACATCTTCCATGGTTGTTTCTTCTTCGTCTACCATGACCTCCTGTTCTTCCAACTCTTCCAAGGCCTCTACATCCTCTATTTGATGACAAAGTAAAAGTAGAAGCATCATTCATGGTAGTGGAATATTGTTTCTTCTTGTTGTAAACCTTCAACTTGCTTTGGAAATTTTGATCTAGAGGTTTCTCATTCTTTTCTAACTTGTCTTCATGTACTTGAAGGCTTTCAAACAAATCCGCAAGGGTTAGCTATGATAAATCCCTTGACTTGTCTATAGCAATAGTGGCAGGATCAAATATTTTGGAAGACTTATTAAAAAAAATTCAACAATCCTCCTATCTTTAAGAGATTCATCATGAACATGAATATCATTTACAATATTTTAAAATCTAGTAATAAAAGATTCAACACTTTCATTTTCTTTCACTATAAGAGATCCAAAATATATTCTCAACATTTGGAATTTGACAACTTTTACCTTTAGAGATCCAACTTAAAAAATACAGAAACTAATATATACACCTTTCACAAAATAAAGAAACTCATATATACAACTTTATTAATTTTTTAGGATAACCAGTTGGAAAAATGCATTCATCAATTATACCACCTAAGACTACTTTGCATGTGAAGGAGACTTAAGAACACTAGGAAATTTCTCTCTCTATTAATTATAATCTGATAATTGCAAAATGCATGTCAAATTTCAAATACATATTATATGAAAAAGGTGTAGAATCTGAAGTTTGCATGCAAAATTTCATTTATCCCAGCATGTGATTTTGAAGGACATGGATTTTTAAAATTGGTCGGTGTCGTTAATATGTCGATAGTTGAAAAAATTCAATGGGGCAATGCATTTTGATAATCTGTGTGGTTCCTCTTTGAAAAAATCTGGCAAGAGTGGTACAATTAATCCTTTCTTTAACCACACGTGATAATCACAAGCAACCGGGAAAAGGAAACAATACAGTTTCTATGGTTGTTCCCATGTCGAAATTATGTCGTATATTGGCAACTAGAAATGAAAGAATAATACTTGCAAGCAAATATAAACAAGGGAAATAGATGCAAAGCAGCTAGTCCCCTTCATAGTAAGTTCAGTGAAGGTTGTAGACAAATGTATTCCTCAATTATCTCTAACAAGCATGATTGCTAAGTGTTGCAGTAGTCACAATTAAGCATATTTTGATTTTTCCAATGTACCTAAACATGAATGTTTATAGGAAATTTGTTGAGAATACAAAATTATGTAAAATGAAATTCAAATTGTAATTAGTGAACTTCTAAGAATAATAGACAATATTATTTCTCATCAAATAAAAAATTGTACAATAAACTATATTTCTTCTAGATCATTGAAAAAATATACAACTAATATGTAAATAGTTATTAAACAATATTTTGTAAAATTATACAACTAATATGTAAATAGTTATTAAACAATATTTTGTAAATAAATAAAACCATTCTCTACAAATTGTCTTTTTATTATTAAACAAAATTCTTGAATATATATATTTCAAAGATTTCAATTTAAAAAATATAAAATTTTCATTTACACATCTCAAAAATAAATAATAAGTATAACACTCCTTAATCTCAAAAAAAAATTTAAAAACCTTGGATGATTCATTAAATTTCGTTGGCATGTAAGCCATAAATCTATTCAATTTTAAGACTTAGGTGGGTGTTTCATGAAAGCAAGACTTAAGACTTCCAATTTAATCTTCAAACAATACTTTACTTGCAAAGCAAGCCATTGACTTAATTAGTTATTAAAATAATCAATGACTTCACTTGCAAAGCAAGTCATTGACTTAATTAGTTATTAAAATAATCAATAACTTTAAGGTAGAAAATGTTTTGTTACTACTAAAACCAACATTAATACATTTTAAAAATAAATATATAATTAAATTTTTAATTTGAAAATTTTAGATAATAATAATTATACTAGAATGTTTATGTTTTTATTTAAAATAAAAGCATGAATCAAAATTTAAAATAAATAAATATATTATTGTTATTTTATCAACCAACCATCATAATATGTTATAAAATTGTTTAATAATTATTATATTAAATTTGAGTAACTTATAATGAAATAGAATGTCATGATGCTCTAAAACAACTTTAAGAAAGAAAAGCCTAAAATGCTTATAATAATGCACAGCTAACAATCATATAAAATGTATTTCATTATTAAAATAAGCATTCATGAACAGAAATAACTGTTCAGGATTATGATGAACCAAATAAAAAAACTATAAAGAGTAATTATATCGTTTTACTTTTATGAATTTAATAATTAATTATTATATGGCAATATGGAGTAGATAATAGAGTAAATTTGTCAATGATAAACCAGGCTTTATTGTCTTCTAACCTATCAATCCAAAAGTTTTTTAATTTGAGTTATATGTATTATATATATTATATATTATATAAATGGTTTATTAAACTTATCAAAATTTTATTTTCAATGTGGATGGTTTATTAGACTTACCAGTATATTATTCTCTACACCAGTATATTATTCTCTACACAATATTCAATATGAAAAATTCATTATTGCCCTTATTTTCAGATTCATGTTCTTCACGGCTCATTTTGACAATTAATACTAAAATGTTTTCTGGATCAACCCAGTCTTTCTGGCTTTCCCGATTACAACCTTTTATTATATTTTTTGTTTGGTTGATATTCCACAGACAAACACCTTAATAAAGAATTCACAAATTAATTAATTAATATGAAATTAGTTATTATACCGTTAACTTTTTTAAAAGACAAATTACAGAACCGGTTTCTTCAAAGATACATAACAAGCTCACTAGCACTCATACAGGGACCGCAGATCGTCTACAAATATTTTATATAATATTTTAGATATATTACAATTATTAGGTCAAACATTAATAGGAACACTCTAATTTTTTTATTTTTTTTAATAAAATAGAGCATATACCACAAAACCAATATTTTATATATCACAATTGTTGGGTCAAACAGTGTACACTAATATTTTGTGAAAAAAACCTAGCTCTTATGGGTATAGCATGTTTTCAAAAAATAATAAAGATTCCAAATTAAAATAGATATATGTTTTATATTATAGTTGTAAAAGCATTTTATCTTCTCATTACAATTTATTTTATTTGAATATTCAAAAATATAAATATAAATTTCTCAGAATTTAAAATAAATATATGTAAGTTAGCTAGGAGAAAGTTACTTAGTGGGCACACGGTAGCAGAAATTATGGTTGATTAGAAGCCTGTACGCAACCATTTCGAGTATTTATATTTAAATTAAATTAGTGACCAACGATTTATATTGAACTGATTAGAAATAGAAGGCTGCATATTGAAAAATTAATATAATAATAATAAGATAATGTCAAATCACATATCAAATTGGTTTATGAATTTCGTCTCCAAAAATTTGATTAATAAAATTTAAAAAAATATACATATTTAAGAAATAAGCAACACTATTACCTAGCATCATTTCAACACACAATTTACCCAGGTAAAAAAAATAGCATCGATTTACAGATATCACAATGCATCCAGTTGTGGACTGAGAGGTAGCCATGAGCGTTACTGCTTAGGCAGCTGCGAAACCTTATTCAGTGGAGCTGAGCGCGCAATACCAACAATTCATGGCCTATCCATCGGTGGGTAAATGCGTTGTGAATGGAGTAGTATTTATTGATGGGCATGGGCATCCGCCGCTTTTTCATTACATAAAGGAGTAAAAATGCTAAAGAAAATATTCAGCACGCAGACGCTTCATTGCAAATGCTACCGAAAATATTTAACAGGCAGACGTTTGATTGCAATTGATGACTAAATGTCTCTGGCCGCTGTAGGAAAGGAAACCCCAATGGTTTTCCTTTTCACCATTCTGTTTTTTTATTATATACAATCTCTATGTTTCACAAACGCACTGCAGTACTGAGTACACAAGAAATGGGATTATGCAAAGAGGGTTTGTGAACAGTTATTTGCAGAGTATGACGAAAAGCTTTTAACTACGCTTCCTCTTTGTTGATGTGGACAAGTTGTGCTATAGTACAGTAAGCATGATGACAAAATTATAAACAAAATAGACAATAGAAGAGACATATCTAGAATAGAAAAATGTAAAGTGCCATTGTATTAGATGATAAATGTAGAGCGTGATTGTATTAGATGATCAGATAAACATATAAAGTGAAACCAAAACAAGAAGATAGGACAAATCTTAACGACTAGCTAGCCAGAACGACTAACACTCTCTCTTAAACTCAACAGTTACAAACATCATCACTGATAATGCCCAAGTGTTGTCTCTCAAAATAACAAATGGTGTTTCCCAATGGTTTTGTAAAGATGTTTGCGAGTTATCTCCTGAACCACAAAATTGAAGCATGATTTCACCATTATTGACTAGCTTGAGTATGAAATGAAAGCTAGTGTCAATGTGCTTGATTTTCTTGTGAAAAACATGGTTTTTTTATAAATCAATTGTTGAAGTATTGTCACTGAAGATAGGAGTTGGATCATTTTCTATATGTGACATGTCATTCAATAGGAGGTTGACTTAGCACCGACAGACTTTGCCTCTACAAAAGATATTGAGACAATGGGTTTCTTCTTTGATGCCCAAGAAATTGGATTCCTGCCCAGGTGAAAAGCATACCCTTAGGTGTTTTTCTGGTCATCTAGGTTGCTTGCAAAATCCCTGTAAGTGTACCCATAAAGATGATTATCTTCAGAATGAGTGTACCATAAACCAAAATTGAGAGTGCCAACACCATATCTAAGAATCATTTTCACCATCTTCCAGTGAGAATCTTTGGGAGATTCCATGAACCTGGAAACAAAGCCGACTGCATACATAATATCAGGCCTAGTCGCTCTAAGATACAACAAATTTCCAACTAAACTTTTGTACAAAGAAGAATCCATTGTAGGGCCTCTTATCCATGATTTCTATGGATAACTACGAGATCATGTCTCGAGGCCCACAGGTCCTAGACATGGAGTACCAAGAGCAGGATTGACCTCAGCATGGCCCTGGAGGGCCCATAGATTGCAATCTTCCATGCATAATCTTTTGATGATGTATGCTCCATACTTTTGCTGACAAACAAAAATCCCTTTGGTTGATTGGTCAACCTCAATCCCCAAAAAATGTTTCATTATACCAAGATCTGTCATCTCAAACTCAGATTTCATGGCATGTTTAAAACTGGTTAACTCAAGATTTCGAGTATATATCATGTCATCAACATATAGACAGATAATCATAATTTTACCTTGATGAACTTTTTTGGTATATAGAATTGGCTCATTTTGGCTTCTGTTAAAACCACTCTTGATTAGGTAAGTATCAATTCTATTGTACCAAGCTCTTGGGTCTTGCTTTAAGCCATACAAGGATTTCTTCAACCGATACACTTTGGTTGGCTTCTCTTTGACTTCAAATCCATGTGGTAGATCCACATAGACCTCTTATTCTAAGACACCATTCAGTAAAGTTGACTTGACATCCATCCGGTATACTTCCCATTTGTGTTGAGCTGCTATGGCTAATAGAGTCCTTATAGTGTCCAACCTTGCTTCTGGAGTAAAATTTTAACCATAAATGTTAGGTTGTTGTGAGAATCCTTTGGCATCAAGTCTTGCTTTGTGTTTTTCAATCTTTCCCTTTTCATTGAGTTTAGTCTTTTAAAACCACTTGACACCAATACGAGTCTTATTTTTGGTAAGATCAACAAGATCCCATGTCTTTTTCTTCTCAATACAGTCAATTTCTTGGTTCATGGATTGAACCCAATGTGGCTCTTTAGGTGCCTCTTTAAAATATGCAGGTTGACATGTCATTAATGTAAAAAGATTATGATGATCAATATCATCCAACTATTGATGGATCTCTCTCAAGCTTTGAGTTCGTTGATTTTCAATTTGAGAGGATGAATTTATTCTTGAAGAAGAACTGTCATGAGCACCTTGAGGTTGTCCTTGTACCTGCAATCTTGGAAGGATGGGCTGATGTGTTTGTTGTCCTAATTTTTTTGTGTTTTCAGGAAGTGGCATCAATAGATTTTGACTGTCCTTAGGGAAATTTTCTGACTCACTCAAGAACTGATTTTCAAGAAATTTGACATCTCTGTTGAGAATGAGTTTCTTTGAAATCAGATTGTAGAGTCTGTAGGCTTTGGATCTCTCATTGTAGTCAACAAAAATGTTTTTCTCACTTCAATCATTAAGTTTCTTCCTCAATTCGGATGGTATGTGAGCGAATGAAATGCATCCAAAGGTCCTAAGATGAGCAACATTCACTTTTTTCCCACTCCATGCTTGTTAAGGGACCTTCATCTTGACACTAGTGGTTGGGGATCTATTCAGAAGATAAATTGAGTATGCTATGACTTCATCCCAAAATAAATTTGGCAGACATTTCTCAAGGCTCCTTGCCTTGTTCATTATAGTCTGGTTTTTCCTCTCATCCACTCCATTTTGTTGTGGATTATACCTAGGCGTGGTTTGCATGATTATGCATTGTGATTTGCAGAAATTTGCAAATTCTTTTGAATAGTATTCTCCTCCTCCATCTGACGTGAGAATCTTCACATATTTCCCACTTTGTTTTTCAGCTTCAACCTTGAACTCCTTGAACTTTGCAAAGGTTTCACACTTGTGTCTCATGAAATAGATCCATATTTTCCTGCTAAAATCATCAATAAATGTAAGAAAATAAAAGATACAACCTATTAACTTTGTTTGAATTGGTCCACATAGGTCAATGTGAACCATCTCTAAGTGTTGTTTGTCTTGAGTGGAAGACTGTGAAAAGCTATTTCTCTTATGTTTTCTAAGAATGCAAGACTTACATGGGAGATTTCTCTCTTTGAATATATGTATACCTTTCACCATGGAGTGATTATGCAAGAGGCTTAGAATACGAAAGAGTAGATGCCCAAACCTTGCATGCCAAGTAATATTTTCATTGGGGGTTGATGCACTTTGTTCATAAGATTGGGTCAAATTTGCAGTCTAACGGCCAGGGGAAATATTTTATTTCTAGTCATGTGGATTTCAGAAATCAATTTTCTCTTTGGAGGTTTGTCATATATCCTACATGATGCTCCTTCAAAAATTACCTTATAGCCATGTTCAACTAGTTGTCCTACACTTAAGAGATTATGTTTCAGATCTGGAACATGATAGACATCGTGAATGTATTTCTTTACATCTTGTTTTTTGAGAATAGGTAAAATTCCTTTTCCTTGAACTTTAACTAAAGAGTCATATCCAAGTGTAATATCTGATGAAATAGAAGAATCAATGCAAGAAAATAATTCTTTGTTACCTATCATGTGATTGTTGCATCCACTGTCCAACAACCAGAGATCCTGGTGTTGTTCTTATGTCTTCCTACAAGAGAGAAACATCCCATCGGAGGTGTCTCCTTCATGATTTGAGACATGTGCTTTGTCTGAGTGTTGATCTTCTTGCTTCTTCCTGCATTCAGATTCATAGTTGTAACGTCCCCAGCCACCAACAGGCCGGTCAATGCTACTACGCGGAACATTCACATATATACATAGATATATAACATGCATTTTAATCAATTAAAACATGTAATCACAATAATCATATAATTATTGTTACCATTCAGATTCTAATGTAATAGATAGTAAATCAGATATGCAATGAAATACATGATAACATTTAAGCATCACAAATCATGCAT
>CBVK0103912028.1:0-20256 GCA_900067695.1 Picea abies | reverse complement strand
GCGACTTCAAGTCACTTTGTAGATCCTTATTCAAAATTACCCTCAATGATAGTATTAATCTAGAGGAAGGTTTAGATTACCCTTCCCCTAGCTAATATATATTGTGATTATTAATTATACATTAATGGGAAACCTACAAGATTGAGGAATGGATGACTAACCCTTCCTTGGGATAATACAGATTAGGAATATTAGTTCCACTCTGATGGGGAAGCTATGAGTTTGAGGAAGGGTTATCCAACCCTTCTCTAAGATCCCCATTGATGAGAATAATATTCTTGAGAAATGATAAATTGATCCTTTCTTAGGATCATCCTCGACGATAAAGCTTGAATAAGGGTCAACAAAAATTTATTTAAGATCCCCCTAGATGATCATATTGATCTAGAGGAAGGATTGGATGACCCTTATTCAACTCTCCCCTTGACAAGATTATTAATATATAGGAAGGACCAATCGAACCTTCCTAATATTCCCCTTGGGAAACAATAATGATATAGAGGAAAGGATGGCTGACCCTTCCCTGGGGATATATAGATTAGGAATATTAATTCTAAATTGGTGAAAAAACATAATAACTTGAGGACTGGTCAAGTAATGATTTACTGGGCTCTACCTCAATGAGAATATTAATATCAAGGAAGGTTCAATTGACCCTTTCCCAAGGTCTTGCTAGATGATAAATATTAAAGAAAGGTCAGCCAAGTATTCTTCAAGATCCCCCTTAATGATAATAGTAATATAGAGGAGGGATCGACTAAACTGATCCATATGGATCTTGGTGTCCATCCACCTTTTCCACCGAATCACCATTTTGAGCCCGTGTTTTTGATAAACCATAACATTCACCCTTTTGATAGGGAATGGAATGTAATGTCATCTTCATTTGTTAATTACATACATCATGTAATGGTCTTATTTACATGCCTACACCTTAGAGTTAATGCACCAGTTCCCATTATAACTCCGTAGTTAAGCACTCTCAAGCTAGAGTAGTACTGGGATGGTTGACTACCTGAGAAGTCTTAGTATTTTACATGCCTATGGCATTTTATAAACTTAGTCCAATTTATCCCACATGCATCATGGGAATTGTTCTCCTCTCACTCTCTCATATATAATTGAGGTGAAGGAGGCCCTTTAAGCATGCAATGGAGTGTGATGTAAAGCTTCTTGTGAATGAAGCATAGCCAACATATCTTTCTTTTTAGAGATAGGCTACCCCATTTTTCCAGTTTGTGTTCTACAATGTTTTTCTATCTTATTAAGCAATAGAAGTTGGGTTTCATTGTATTCATGTGTTCTTTTCTATATTTTTGTGTATATCATTGTTATATCTCAGTTATATACAGAAGTTGGGTTTCACTGTATTTATGTGTTCTCTTCTATATTTTTGTGTATTTCATTGTTATATCTCAGTTTTATATTTTCCTTCATGTCGTTCTCAATCTTTTTAGAGATAAGCTACCCCATTTTTCCAGTTTGTGTTCTACAATGTTTTTCTATCTTATTCAGTAATAGAAGTTGGGTTTCAATGTATTTATGTGTTCTCTTCTATATTTTTGTGTATTTCATTGTTATATCTTAGTTATATATTTTCCTTCATGTCATTCTCAAAATAATCCGAATCATAAACCTTCTTGAATATTCCCTTCAATGATATTATTAATATATAGGGAGGGTCAGTCGACAATTCCTCAAGCTCCCCTTGAACAAAAAAACCAATAAAGAGGAAGGGCTTGTTGAACCTTACCTAGGGTAATATACATTAGGAATATTTATTCTTCATTGATAGGAAACTTATGATATTGAGGAGGGGTTGGATGACCCTTCCTTGTACTCCACCTTGAATAGTATCCTAATCTTGAGGAAGGGTTTCCTAACCTATCCCTAGATTACCCTTGATGAGAAGGATTGAACAAGGAACAATTGAACTTTATTCAAGATCCCCCTTAATAAGAAAATTAACCTAGAGGAAGGATTAGTTATCCCTTTTCAAGCTTTCCCTAGATGAGAATATTATTCTAGAGGAAGGTTTATCCATCCCTTCTTCAAGTTCCCCCTTAAAAATATTATTAATATATATGAAGGATTAGTTGACCCTTCCTCGGGATCTCCTTAGATAACAATATTGATCTAGAGGAAGGGATTATTGACCCTTCCTTGGTCCCATAGATATTAGGTATGATAATTCTACATTAATGGAAAACCTATGAGATTGAGGAAGGATCGATTGACTCTTCTATGGGATTCACCTTGATGAGAATACTAATCTTGAGGAAGGTTTGGTTGACCCTTTCTCATGATAATCATCGATGAAAAATATTGAAGAGGGGTTGGCTAACATTTATTCAATATCCACCGCAATGATAATACTACTCTAAAGGAAAGATGAGTTGGCCCTTTTTTAATCTCCCCTTCAACAATATTATTAATTTATAGGAAGAGTCAACTAAACCTTCCTTGGGATCCCCATGGACAATAATATTGGTCTAGAGGAAGATTTTTATGACCCTTCCCCCATAGAATATAAATTAGGAATATTAATTCTACATTGATGGTAAACTTGCAATCTAGAGGAGGGGTTGGCCGACCCTTGCCTAGGTTCCACCTCGATGAGAATACTAATACTGAGGAAGGGTTAGGTGACCCTTTGTAGGGATCCATTTTGATGATAAATCTTGAATAAATATCCATCAACCTTTCTTATCCCCCCCTCAAAGAGAATATTAATATGGAGAAATGATTTATTGACCCTTCTTTAAGTTCCTTCTAGATGAGATTATTATTCTAGATGAGATTATTAATCTATAGGAAGGGTCAACTAATTCCTCCTTAAGCTCCCCTTAGACAACAATATTAATTTAAAGAAAGGGTTGGTGACCCTTCCTTGGGTTAGGATTATTAATTCTACATTGATGGGTGAATACATAATACACTTGTTTAAAAAAATAAAAAATATTTGGTTCTCTAATGATATTAAGTAATGAAAGCATCCTATTTTAACTATTAATAACATTTGTAATAATTACATTTTATTTATTTATTAAAAATATTTATAATGAAATATTTACAATAATCACAATCACATCTAATAGATTCCAAAATCCTATGGCATATCAAAATAAAATCAAATCAAAACATATATCTTAGGTTGCAATGTAATTTCCATTTTATAAATTTGAAATAAAAATCACACATCTTCCCTACAATTGAAATTTGAAAATTTGAAATCCTTCACATTGAAATTTAAATTTTGGAATTCTTTCTCGTGTCTAATAATATTATTAAGAGTGTTTCATATAACTATTATTACAAATTTAAGCAACTTGTATATAACTACAACTTATTAATATTATTGGTTTTATATAACTATAAATTATTAATATAAATTTTCATACATTAACATAGTTTTATATCACTATTATTTACATTAATATTAAAATTAATAAAATTATATTATTAACCATGTTCTGATTATCATAATAAAATTTATATATTTCAAAAACAATGATAATTAACATGGTTGAATTTGATGAATATGGTAGTGTTTGGTTGGCTATGGTTAATATAGTTTATTTTGGTTAACAATGGTTGACTAAAGGTGACTATAGTTGACTTTTCCTGACCATGCTTGAGTATGGTTGTCTATTGATCATTTTAATTAACATCGGCTGACTTTAGTGGACTTTGGTTAACTCTACTTGACTATGCTTGGTTATTGATGACTTTGTTTGAATATAGATGACTATGGTTGACTTTGATTGACTTTGGTTGACTATATGTAACTATGGTTCCCAATTGGTTGTTATGGTTGATGATGCCTAATAATGGATGACTCTAATTTACCATGGTTGAATATAATTTGACTATTCTCAACCTTAGTTGACTTTGGTTGGCTATGGTTAAACTAGTTAAAATCAATTGGCTTTGGTTGACTTTCCTTGATTATGGATTACCATGGTTAACTTTGGTTGGATATGGTTAACACTAATTGACTATAGGTGAAACTATAATTCAATATTATTGGTTGTGTTTCAGATGGCTAATGATCGTTGAACCCACTTGACCATGTTTAATTATAGTCTGATTAATTTTTACCTTAGTTGATTATGTTTGACTATGGTTTACTATGATTGACTATGGTTGAATCTGGCTAACTAGGATTAATTGTGGTTACTTGTATTGATTAAAGGTGGCTATGGTTGAATAAGGTTTACTTTGTTGATAATGGTTCACTATCATTGAACTTTGTTGAATATCAATAGATTTGATTGAGACCAATTGCCTTTAGTGACTTTTCTTGACTATGGTTGATTATGATTGACTTTTCTTGATTAGGAGACTCTGATTGAATTTAGTTGAAAATGGTCAACTTTAATCAACTTTGGTTATTATATTTGACTTCGGATTTCTTTAGTTGGATATAAGTAACTAGTTGAGTCACTATTGTTAACTATGGTTGATGATCGATGATGATGGTGGACTCTAGTTGATTGTAGTTTATGGTGAACTATTATTGACATTGGTTGACTTTAGTTGATGGTGCTTGACCATTGTTGGCATTAATGGCTTTGGTTGAATCTATTAGGCTATGGTTAACCATGGTTGATTATGGGTGCCTCTGGTTGATTATAGACAACCGTAGTTGAATTTAGTTGACTATGGTTATCTTTGGTCGGGCTTGGTTGGATATAATTGACAATGGTTGACTATAGTATTGTTGATTATTCTTTGGTTGAATTCATTGAATATGGTCACCTTTAGTCAACTATATAAGTATGAAACAAAATATCATGTTTGATTATGATTAACTTTTACAGTTGGCTCTAATTAACCATGGTTGATTGGAGGTGATTTTGGTTGATTATAGGTGAGTATGGTTGAATTTGTTTAGAATTTATTAAATATGGTATGGTTTGGTTGGATATGTTAACTATGGTAGAATTGGTTTGATTGTGGTTTATTTTATCTAACTATGGTTTACCATAGTTGATAATGGTTTCCTTTTCTTGACTAATATGGTCAAATTTAGTAGAATGTGGTTCACTTTGTTGAATATGGTAGGGTTTGGTTGGCTATGGTTGACTAGGATGGACTTTTGTTGACTAATATTGACTATGGTTAACTATAAGTCATTGTAGTTGATTAGAAATTTTACAATACCCTTTATCAATTATTCCTTTAGCTCATTAGCCAACCAAAACGACTTCACTTTTATCATCTACATATTGAAATATTTCACTCAAAGGATGTGAAGGAGTATAAGGCAACTAAGTTTTGACAAAACATAGGTCTAATCATTGTTAACAAATTCTAGGAGATTTTCATCATCGGTGTTTGTTACACCTCAAAATTACTCACTTCGATAGTGTCGTGAGTGTCGTCATTACAAGTGTTATAAGTGTCGCATCTTATCCGCAAGTGTCGCATATTGACTACAAGTGTTGCAAGTGTCACAAACATCATACTGCCATATTTCCCATGTCGTGCCTCTAACGACATCACAAAGACACTTAAGACACCTCAAAGGTTAGTTTGGAAGAAGATAAATCACTTGATAGGAAGTACAAGCCTTTTGCCATTGGAAAAACCACTAAAAAACTGAATTTTGGAGAGGAGTGCTCCCCTACCCAGTGTCAGGGAGTGTTGGTGCTCCCTGAGCCTCTTTGGGGGAGTGCTTAAGTGCCCTGTGCACCCTTTTTGGGGAGCGCTACCCTTTTCTAAGAAAATTTTGGGTTTGTTGAGGCAAATCAGGGAAGAATCCCTCAATTCCTGAAGGTAGTTGTATTCAAATAGATGGTCAAGGCATGATCTTAGGGGAGATTCTCAACTGAAGGAGAGGAATCCTCAACTCATCCAAAATATCTCTCAAGTGGTTGGACCTCTTCAAGGTTATATAAGGAGGCCTTCTCATCGTGAAAGGTACATGGAGAGAGACTAGAGATTGATACCAAACCTATGATTTTGTAAGTGGTATGAACATAAGAGATTGGAGATGTGACACTTATGATCCCATGAGTGAGATGTCATCAAAGCAATGAGTATAGATTACTTGAGAAAAGGGGTTGGACAAGGAGAACTGGAAGAAGCTGTTGCACCTTCATTCAAAGGATTGTAAGTACTTTTACGTGTTCTCATTAATAATCAATGCTTGGCATGTTTCTTTCAAATTGATGCTTGTTCCACATTAGTTTGTCTGCAGTATATGGATCTATGTTTGAGCTAATCTTAGTAGAGTAGGAAGTCTTTTGTACCTTTGTTTGTTTTACAGGACCTATGAGGGAGCTCAGGATCGAAGGTCAGCCAGGACTTTGCAAGGACAAACACCGCTAATAAGGTACATATCTTTCTCCTTCTCTTTCATTTATTATCTTGGTTAGATATAAAAGGAAGTCAGTGTCCATGTTAAGCACTTTTCTGTCTTGGCCTTAGGAGTCTAGAGACCAAGAGGGAATCCACTTGTCCGTAGGGGGATTCACCTACAACAGAAATTGGCGACTCCACTGGGGTGGATACTCTGATTTTTGTTTCCATTCCCAAATCTTGTTTTGGCCCTTTGCCCACTAATTTGATCTTCTCCATATTGTTTTTTTTATTCTTAGATTGGTTTGATTGCCTCTTTATGTCATCATGATCACCCTGATTAACTGAAGTTTCTTGAATTTTTGAGTTTTTGGGAACTTTTCTGAGCTTTTGTAGCAGAGTGCTCCCCTGCCCTTGCTAGCAGAGCACCAACACTCCCTGATGGCCTTACGCAGAGTGTTGGAGCACTCTGGTACCCCTTACACTAGATCTCTATCCCATTTTCAGTGGAAAAACCTCTAGTTTTTCAATTTTTTGGGTTCAGTTTTTTGCCTTTGCACTTGCTCAGGGTCTCATACTCTCAGTCCATCTTGGTATTGGCCTTCAAAACCCTATTTTCTAAGGATTCATCCTCTTTTGTTTGGATTTTTTGACATTTTTCCTTACTTTACAATAACTCTTAGTCCTTCACAATTTGAAGTCAATTTGTCGTTTTCTTCTCGTTTATCTGAATGAGTGAAAACTTTGTAAGGAGTTTCAAAGGTATTTTGTACTTTTCTTTTTGATATTTGAGTCATCTTGTCCAATCTCTTTCTCCTTCCTTTTGATTTCTTGGCTTTCTGTTTCTTGTTTGATCACAAGGGTGTCTTTTGGTTTATGTGAAGTTTGCTTCCAGATTGCTTAAATCTCACAACTCTTGAAGTCTGATTAGCATAGGAAGCTTTACATCTACTGATTATCGGTCACATATAAAAATTTTAGCATTGCATTGGATTCCTTATTGAGGAATATTGCATGAGGTCATTGCATCTTAGTGTTTGACAGTGAAAGGAAAATCCTTCTCCTTCCCTTAATTAGACATTCATTGAAAGAAAATATTGCTTATCATTTCTTATGCATGTTTTGGGAACTGAGTCATAATGTCATCAGTTTTCACTCTCATACACCTCTGAGTAAACAACAGCCACTAAAATCAACGCTTAACTAAAATTTATCAGACTTTTTTACATCTTTTTTAGCAAACCTACATTAGTTTAAGGTGTAGGGATTTGGAATAGGTTGAAAGGATAACTTTCCAAAGCTATCAAACAAACTTAGCATCTTGCAATAGGGAGAGAAAATCCAATTGTTGTATAGGCTTTCTAGGATCCCCCTCTCACACAGGGGTTATGCACGAGGTCACATTCGGGTGAGTTACAGAGATTATCCCTCCGTGGTTCAACTATTTGTAGTGGTTGGATAGTATATTGGGGGTCACTTGAGGGTATACCCACAATTATGTGTGGGAGCCTCTCGAGTTTATTTCAGACTTGTTATCCTACCCATACGTTCGGATTGGACTGTCGACTATACTTGCCCAGGGGCTGACTATGAATTGGTGACCTTAGTATCCATAATATTTAGGGTCTCACACAAGGTGATAGTGAAGGGAAGTCTTATTATACCTAGAACAGACGTTGGTCATACTCACTCGGGCTCCTTAGAGGGTAAATTCACAATTATTTCATGGAAGCTTGCACCAAGGCGTAAGTACGTTAAGAAGGTTGCCAACATAACTGATCCACCCGCTCTATCCCTACCCCTTCCTATTTTGATCTCACGACATTGGATTTCATCACCAACTAGTGGTTTCATTGTGGGAAGGTTTTGTTTGATTGTTTGCTTCTCAGATTCATAGCGTGTGTTGGTTGTGTTACTTAGTGGACCTTAGGTCAAGTTAGTGTTAATGGCATCAAATCCTAAGAGTACCAATGGAGGAACCCCTTCTCCTGGGGAAACTTATACCTTTCCTTCTTTTGGAAACTTTGGTCCTCCATACATTGCCACATTGAGTCTTCCGAGACTCACCATCGGATTACCAATTTGGTTGCTTCCCACTCCGGCGATCTCGAATCCTCCCAGTGCTTCAACTACACCTAATACCTTAGATGTAAGTACACCACCCACACATCAACCTCATGTCAACTTTTCACCTTCTTCACCCATTAATTCTCCTTCCCTTTCTCCTTCTTCGCCTAGTGAAAGCTCTAAAGCAAGTAGCCAGGTTGATCAGAAGAAGAAGAAGAAATGAAAAGAGAAGAAGAAGAAGAACCTGAAAAGGACCAAGGATCCAACAACATCAGATGTTGAATCCCAGCAACCAACTATTGTTAATAGTATTGGGAGTGTTGATGAGGTCAACAAGATTAAAATAAAGAATCTGAAACCCAAATTCCCTTGCAGTCTTTGTAAGGGTGACCACTTTCTAAGGGATTTCCCTAGTATTCCCAAGGTCTTAGAAATGTGGCCCTCGACATCATCGGCCTCTGTTGGTCATGTCGGTGATACCCTGTCAACTAGTGGTGTTAAGGTTGGTAAGAAGAAGACAACTGTAAAATTCCCTTGCATGTTATGCAAAGGTGATCATTATTCTCACCATTGTCCTCATATGGATGAGGCTTATTCTCTTTTGGAAAAAATTCAACATCCAAAAGGTTATCGTAAGCTTTCCCCCAATCCATCATTAGTTGATGGACTGGTCAATCCGGTTCCATCCCTGGTCATTCCAATTGATTAGGTGGCCAATCTAGTTTCCTCCTCGGTTGAACCACAAACCCAAGTAGTGGATCCAGTTCCATCATCGATCAACCCTACTCTTCATCAAAAGAGTGTAACCCAAGTAGTCGATCTGTTTTCATCCTTGGTCGACCCCACTCTCCCGTTAGAGAGTGACACCAAAGCGGTCGATCCATTTCCACCTGTCGACCCCATTCTCCCCTTGGAGAATGAAACCCAAGTGGTTGATCTGATTCTGTCATCGATCGATCCCACTCCTCCTTTGATGAGTGCCAAAGTGGTTGATCCAATCCCATCATTGGTCAATCCCACTTTTCCTCTGAAGAGTGCCTACATGGTTGATCCGATCCCATCATCGTTCGATCCTACTCTCCCTGTAGAGAGTAAACCCGATACTGCCCATGTTTTTCTTGTTGATACATAATCTACTGTGCTGGGGGGTATTCCTCATTCTCCCACGAAACCCCCTCCAAGAAATGAGGCCATCCTTTTTTATTGGGGTGCGCTAATAGGACCTCATCTTCCCTCTCACATTCCTTTCCATATTACAGTACAGGTTTGTGGTCGGGACGTTCCTCAAACATTGATAGATGAAGGTGCGTCCGTTAGTTTTTTTTCCTCTATTGCTTGGCATGCTTTGGGTTGTCCTCGGCTTGCACCGGTTAAATAGAATTTGTTAGCTTTTAATAGAAGAACTAGTCAACCTTTAGGGACCCTTCCTCAGTTTTCGATAACTTTGGGAGGGAAAACTGTCTTTATTAATGTCATGGTAGTCTGAGACCCCTTGGATTTTTCTTTACTCCTTGGGCGGGATTTTGTCTATGCCATGAAAGCTATTATGTACACTCTTTTTCGTGTGATATCTTTCCCACATGCTGGAAGAATTGTGACTATCAATCAACTTTCCTTCATTGGTCCTGACTAGATTACCTCCCTGAATGGTTCTTATATGATGACAGTATCGCCCCTGTTGCATGTCAATTATGTGGTGTTGTCTCCCATGACTTCGACTCCCGATGATTTGGATCCGGTAGTTGACATGGTGATCTCTTTGGTAGGGCTATTGGAGCCTGGTCTCCTTAACCCTGTCACGGCCCTCGACATGTGTTCCTTCCAGAGTGATTTTCTTCCATCCATTGAAGATCTCTTGGAATCCATGACCGAGTTTTGTCCCTTGACATGGTGTCCTTCCAGAGCGTTATTCTCTTGGAAGCCATGATTAAGGAGGAGCCATGAGCATAATTTCTCTTCTCTATGGAAAGCTCGTTAAAAAATGAAACAGAGGTCATGAGAATAGTTTCTCTTCTCTGTAGCAAGCTCATTAAAAAATGAAACAAAGGTCATGAGCATAGTTTCTCTTCTCTGTAGCAAGCTCGTTCAAATGAAACATAAGCTTTGAGCACGGTTTTCCTCTCTATATAAAGCTCGTTAAAAAATGAAACAACAATCTGGGGATTGAACCTGAAGCCCTGAGCATAGTTCTTTTCCTGTGTCAAGCTCGTTAAAAAATGAAATAGTCACCTCTCCTGTCAGGTCGCATCTTTCGCCAGATCTCATAGATGTCGAGTCGAGTCTTTCGTTAGCTCTCGTATTTGAACCTTCATTTCATCCACCTGTATCCTTTTTCTCCATCTAGTATAGAAATTGGTGACAACCTCAAAGTCGGTGAATGAATTGAATCTTGGAGGGCATGTCTCCAGCCTTTGATGATCATTTTGGAGTTAAGCCACTAGCTTTTAAGCTGGGGGCATACCGAGCTTAGTCTTTGTTCTTTCTCATGCTCGAAAAAACATGAGAATATAACCAAGTAGAATTTTATCACTTTTTCGGACTCGCATGGATATACGAAAAATGAACCCCTTGGATTTGTCTTTGAGCTCTTTTTAGACTCTCTAAACATGAAAATATTTCCGAGTGATATTGCTTCCTTTCACATTCATTAAAAGGTTTGAAAGGGCGTCTTTCAAGTGATAATTTATCTCTTTTTCTTCCTCACGAGACTAAAATTACGAAAAAGGAAAACATTGGAGTCGTATTTAAGTTGTTTTCAGACTCTCTAAAATATGAAAAACCACTGAGTTTACCTTCTCTGGACTCGTTAAACGATCATACATTGAAGGGACCATACAAGACTGAACCCTTACTTCTTCCAGTTCGTTAAACAAAGGAAGAGGGAATTACTTAAGGTGAGTCATATCGAGCATGTGTTACCCTCCTTGAGCTCGTTAAATTAAAAAGAGGTACTCGTCTATCTCGATGGGGGGAAATTAAAAGAAGCAAGCCAAGCAGTTTTTTGAGAACACTACCAGTAACTCTTACGGTCGCCCTTGAACATGACACTTTGTCTTTGCATGCATTTTAATCCTCTGAACCTGTACACTGAGCCAATCCTCTGAGTTTATTTTACTCCTTTCGGTCACCTGACGAAATTCACAACATCCACCGCATCATCAATTTTTGGTCCATGTCAAGTTTCTGTTGATGTGCCTCAATGTTCAAGGGAAATATCTTCCGCGAGAGTCAGCCATCGCAAATATAATGTTTCAATACCCGTGTCAGTCCATGTTCATTTGATCTACCAATTACATCTCTTTGTCAGTTTCATGTCATTGATGGGGGATACATCAAGGCTCTCCTTCAACGAGTCTATTCCTGTCGACTTCAACACATTATCTAGGAACTAGACTTAGAAACCAGTTAGTACCTTGGGACCTGCATGCCTCAATGGCAAGCCTCCTTGTGTCTGATAGTGGGTTTACATCATTGACCCCTGATCGAATGATTCCATAGATGTTTGACTTCAACTCATTCATTCAAATTCTTCGGTATGTACTAGAGTACCTTGGGAATCATTGGCATCAATGGTGATCTCCCTCGTGCTTGTTAACGGTTTACATCATTGACCGATAATCAAGTGGTTTATGCCATGTTCGACATCAGGACATCTATTCACATGGTTAGATTCGTACTACATCGAGATCAGTAAGAAGACCCTGGGTTGAGTTTTCACTCTTATGTATACTTTGCCCAGGTTGTGAAGGAGTTCTTTTGAACCATGACACATATATTGTTACATAGATCCACTTTGTATTGGTCATGTCTATGTATTTTTGTCTCGTAGATCCACTGTGTATTCTTCGTGGCTACGATCAGTTAAGGTCATAGGAGTATAGATCCACGTTGTATTTTCAGTGGCTATACCTTTTTGTCAATATAATTATGGATATGCAGTGTATTTTATGGCGGCCATACCTAAAAATTCTTTATCACTCAAGAATAAGTATGCCTGCCTTGGGTTTGAAACATGTCATAATATTTGTTTGATGGTTGTGTGAAGCTTTTTTCCAGTTTCACTACGTCCATACCCTTGCTAGAAAAAGTCTACAAAGTAATTCAGTCATCATCATCTTATAACTTCATACTTTGGTGGGCAATCTGTTACACCTCAAAATTACTCACTTTGATAGTGTCACAAGTGTCGTCATTACAAGTGTTATAAGCATCGCATCTTGTCCGCAAGTGTCGCATATTGACTACAAGTGTTGCAAGTGTCACAAAAATCATACTGCCATATTTCCCATGTCGTGCCTCTAATGACATCACAAAGACACTTAAGACACCTCAAAGGTTAGTTTGGAAGAAGAGAAATCACTTAACAGGAAGTACAAGCCTTTTCCCATTGGAAAAACCACTAAAAAATTGAATTTTGGAGAGGAGCGCTCCCCTACCCACTGTCAGGGAGTTTTGGTGCTCCTTGAGCCTCTTTGGGGGGGTGCTTGAGCACCCTGTGCACCCTTTTGGGGGAGATCTACCCTTTTCTGAGCAAATTTTGGGTTTGTTGAGGCAAATCAGGGAAGAATCCCTCAATTCCTGAAGGTAGTTGGATTTGAATAGATGGTCAAGGCATGATCTTAGGGGAGATCCTCAATTGAAGGAGAGGAATCCTCAAATCATCCCAAATATCTCTCAAGTGGGTGGACCTCTCCAAGGTTATATAAGGAGGCCTTCTCATGGTGAAAGGTACATGGAGAGAGACTAGAGATTGATACCAAAATTATGACTCTGTAAGTGGTATGAACAAAAGAGATTGAAGATGTGACACTTATGATCCCATGAGTGAGATGTCATCAAATCGATGAGTGTAGATTACTTGATAAAAGGGGTTGGACAAGGAGAACTGGAAGAAGATGTTTCACCTTCATTCAAAGGATTGTAAGTACTTTTACTTGTTCTCATTAATAATCAATGCTTGGCCTGTTTCTTTCAAACTGATGCTTGTTCCACATTAGTTTGTATGTAGTAGATGGATCTATGTTTGAGATAATCTCAGTAGAGTAGGAAGTCTTTTGTACCTTTGTCTGTTTTACAGGACCTATCAGGGAGCTCAGGATCGAAGCTCAACCAGGACTTTGCAAGGACAAACATCGCTAATAAGGTACATATATTTCTCCTTCTCTTTCATTTATTAGCTTGGTTAGATCTAAAAGGAAGTCAGTGTCCATGTTAAGCACTTTTCTGTCTTGGCCTTAGGAGTCTAGAGACCAAGAGGGAATCCACTTCTCCACAGGGGGATTCACCTACAACAGTGTTAGGAAAGGTGTTCCATACACCTTGTAGTTATCTCATAGAGAGTGGGAATGCATGTGTCCTATTCTTTTGTAGTTAATTTTTAGTAAAACCCAAAACAATGTACTAATTAGTTTTTATTAAAAGACAAAAATGTTGCAGCAATTATCTCATGCATGGAGTAACACTTTTAATAAAAGCCATAAATGTTATAACAATGATATCATACATGGAGTAATGACTTTATCAAAATCCAAAAAACTATAGATGGTTTTCTCATGCATAAAGAGCTAGAAACCATATATGGTTTATGGTTTTGTTATGCCTATATATTGAGTGCTTGGGTTGGAGGTATTATATGAGGCTATTGAAGTTATTGTTATGCTGTCAAAATTTCTCCATAGACTATATGCTAGTATTTACTCTTGTTAAGAGCATAGAGACTTTGAAAGTGTAATGTAACCTTTGTTATTTTTTTAATAATACATTGAGCTCGCTTTTGAGTGTTTTTTTCTTTTTTCTTTAAAGGGTTTTCCTTGAGAAAACCTTATGTAATAGTTGCATGTTTATGTGTTATTTGTTTCTTATGACTATTTATTTAGATTTTATACACATTCTTATCTTATTGATTATAGTAGGAAATGTATTAGATCTTGATTACCAAACAAGGTATTTTTATCTAATCTTGGTTTGAATAGGAGCTTGTGCAAATGAAATTCTTATTGTAGGAAAATGGTGAGCACATCAAGGAAAGAAATGGAGAATTTTAATGGAACTAACTTTTAGCTGTGAAATATCAATATGGATGATTTTCTCGTAGATAAAGATCTATGGTCACCGGAAATATCCAAAAACCAAACCTTCTACTATGAAATGCAAAGATTGGGTAGTGTTGGGAGACTTGTACCAGGATAAATCCTTCGCTAATAAAAATTTCTACAGAAAAAGTTGTATTCCCTAAGAATGGGTGATGGTGATTATGAATTTGAGGATTTGAATGTGTTTAATGCCTATGTGATATGGTTGGAATAAGTTGAAATGAACATGGATAAGGAGGATCATTGCTTTACCCCTTTGTGTTCTTTTCTAGATTTGTAGGACAATTAGGCTACTAATGGTCATTGGAAGAAATGTAAATAAATTGGCACTTGATGAGGACATGGCTAATTTACTCTAAAAGGAGATGATGAGAAAGGATTTTGGATCCACCAAGGAGGCCTTGGTTGATCATGGAAGTTTTAAAGAGAAAGGAAAGAAGAGAGAGAAGGGTAGATCCAAATCTCATGGGAGATCCAAGTCTCCTAGAAAGTCCACTGCAAGGTGTTGGAACTGCAACAAGGTCGAGCATTTCAAAAGAGTCTACAAGGAAGAGAAAAAAGGAGGAGAAGAAGAAAAATAATGATTCTAATGATGAGTCTGAAAATTCTTCTCAAAAGGACGGTGAGGATGTATTTGTTGAGGCCTTTGAAACCAAAGCATGTCAAAGTACATGGTTGATAGGATTTGGGTCTTCCTTCGACATGACTTCCTATTGAAAGTGTTTTCAATGTACAAGGAACATGAAGGTGGGAAGGTATGCCTCAAATGGTGATTCTCATCCAAAAATAGTTCATATTGGTAGAGTCTTGATCAAATTCCCTAATTCCAAAGTGAAAGGGATGAATGGAGTTCTACACATTCTAGGTTTAGCATCAAACCTACTATCAATAAGCAAGCTTAATGATGTGGGTGTGCAATTTATTTTCTCTAATGGAGGGTGTGAGAAGATATGGTGCTTTCTAAGGGTGTTCATGTGGGTACTCTATTTCATCTTGATGCATGCACCCATTTATTGAAATAGGTATTTAATTCCTTCAATGAAGGGATATGTAGGATCTACACTGGTGGGAGCGTGGCTAGGGTTCTACCCTAGCTGCTGCTCTGTACCATTCTTCCCACCGATGTAGTCTTCACAGAGCTCGGGGATGCAACACTTGGAGTGGAGGCAGCCTAGAAGTGATGTTGCATGTGGTTCAGAGGGTTTTTGCCACTCCAACAACGTTTCTTGCCACATTTCTTAAGCTTCCAAAGCTCCTTTCACTGGTTCTTGGGGTGGTTAGGGTTTCTTCCTTAGATGTAGCCCTCTCTACTCTTTCCTCATTCGGACATCATTCCTCTGCCTAGGTTTTGGCTGATGGTAGCCGTGTTTTTCGCTGGTAGCTTTGCCCTGGTGAGTGGTTGTCTCTTTTGCACAAAGTTTTTTGTCCAGTCTGAGACATATCTAGTTTATTTTTGGGTGGATCTAGACTTCTCCTCTCTATCTTCATCTTGATTCGATTAGTGGTTTCCTTGGTGGCTCTCTCTCGATGGTTTGATGTCCAGGTACTAGGTCTTTGGACCTGGGATCTGATGCTTTTCATATCGGTTGCTGGGTTTTTCGCTTCTTTTTGGAGGTAGGGTTAGAGCTTTGAGGTCCACTATTGGGCGTGCAGTGCTTGTACTTTGAGGTCCATATTCGGGCGTGCAGCTTCTGAACTAATTTCTTGTAGATGCAGGGTCTTCCCAATCTACTTTGACTTGTTTTGTAACTTTTTTTAGTGGTTTATTAGCGAGATCTAGGCCCTCTTTGGCTTAAGTGCTTCATGCACTAGTTAAATGTAATTTGGTTCTTATTTTTTGTTCCCTTTCTAGTTACTATATACTTGGATCTTTCCTAATAGTCAGTATATACCTGCGAATGTAATTTTGTACTTCCTTAATGAAATTACGAATTTTTTCTGTATCTACCATGTAGACCCAAAAGTAGATACAAAGAGGAATGATGTATCTACTTTTGATCATCATGATTTTTCTATACCTAAAGGAGCTCTTGCTTCAGAGAGCAAGTTACATGTAGAGAATACAATGCTATGGAACTATATATTGGACCATATATGTGAGAAGGCCCTATAGGCCTTGAAAAAAAAACTTGTTGAGCGGTTAATTGATTATATTCTTGAATTTGATTTATGTGAGCATTGCACATATGGAAAATAGAAGCATGTTCAATTTTATTCTAGTTCTCACAAACATTCTCGGTTGTTGGACTTGATTCATTTTAATATGTTTGGTCCTATTAAAGTTTCTTCGATTTCTAAATATTTGTATTATATATTGTTCATTGATGATTATTCTAGAAGGACGTGGGTATATTTTCTCAGGAGTAAATATGAGACTTTTAGTTGGTTTAAGGAGTTTAAGGATCTCTTGGAAGATCAAATTGGTAGGAAGATTAAGGTGTTGAAGATTGATAATGGTGGTGAGTTTTGTTCTATAGAGTTTGGTAGGTTTTATAAGGAGAATGAAACAAAAAGACATAATAAAAATACATATACCCCTTAGTAGAATGGAGTTGTAGAATGCATGAAGAGTACATTGATGTAAATATTTAGAAGAATGCTTAGTGGAGCCAACTTAGAGAAAAAATTCTATGTAAAATCAATTGCTACTATATGTTACCTGATTAACAAGTCTCACACATCAAATCTTGTGGATAAGACCCCCATGGAGATTTGGATGGGAGAAAATCCCTCACTTCAACACCCTTATGTTTTTTGTTGTGAGGTGTATGCTTATGTGCCTAGGGGGAAGTGGTTGAAGTTGGATAACAAGACAATGAAACATATTTTCATTAGCTAGGGCATTGATGTGAAAGGGTGCAAGCTTTGGGATCTTATGGTTGAGAATTTTTTGTATAGGAAAAATGTTATTTTTAGAGAAGTCAAGTATTCTCCTACAATTGTGGAAATGAATGAGGATGAGAAGAAGTTAGTTGTTTATTTATCACCCAATATTGAGAAAGTTGAACCAAAAATTCATTGGATAACAAGGCAGTGAAATGTGTTTTCATTGGTTATGAAATTGGTGTGAAAGGGTAAAATATTTGGGATCTTATGGTTGAGAAAGTTTTGCATAGAATAAATTTATTTGTATATAAGTTAAGTCCTCTCCCATAGTTGTGGAGATGGAAGAGGATGAGAAGAAGTCATTTTTTCAGTTATAACCCAATATTGAGAAATTTGAACCATAAAACTAACCAAAAATTTATGTACCTAATGAGGAAGAGAACTCAAAGAGTTAAAAAGAAAGTACAAAATCCACCTTAGCCTTTGAGGAGGTCCACTTGATAAAGAAAGAAACCAAATAGTTTGATGCCAGGATTTTCTTAGGGTCATAATTTTTGACTTGGTTATTTGTTTGGGCTGAAATTTTATAGGGAGTTACATCTCAAAGATTTCACTACCATGTCAATAAGATCCTTGAGATAAGACATTGTTTCGATACTTTTTTTGGGCCAAATTCCTTCATATAAGGCCTCAAATTAGGGTTTTAGTGTTTTTACAAGAATTTTTAAATTTGTAATTATTAGTTATCTCTTAGTTTATGAAATTAATCAGAAAAGTGAGTTGACAAATAGTGTCACTCTAGTTAGCTCTTAGTTATTGGTCAGTTTTAGAGTCATGTGAGAATTTCCTAAAATCAATTGTTTTTTCTAAAATTAGTTGTTTTCGAAAATCTTAGATAGTAGTCATAAGGGGTTGAACTTTTGTTGGAATAGTTAGGATAGAGAAGGAACAAAAGATCGTTATTTTCCATTCTCATGTGTTTGCCTGGTTTTTAGATCCTGTGAATGAATCTCAGTTTATTGTCTACATCATCTAGAATCAGAGAAGGAAGATGGCTAGGAGAGGAAGAGGAAGAGAAGGCCTTGCTCAGATGCACAAAGATATGAAAAACCTTCAAAGGCGAGTAGCATATCTTACAAACATGTTGGCTAGTCATAGAATAATACAAAGAGAAGTGTCTGATGAGGATACAAACTAAGGATATGTAGATCATCATATAGAACAGGAAGAAGAAGAACGTGAAGAACATGAAGAAGAGAAATTAGAGCTCATGAATTTTGAAGAAAGGACGATCATGGCTCTAGAAGAGAGAAATAATAGGATCAAGATGGAAGTTTCAGAATATGTAGGGAATCTTAAACCAGAGGAGTTAATAAATTGGTTGAATGCCATGGAGATTTATTTTAATAGTGGCCTATGCCAGAGGAAAAGAAGGTGAAATTTGAATGCACCAAGTTTAAGGGTCACGACATGATCTGGTGGGATCATGTGCAGAAAGATAGAGAAAAACAAGGAAAAGAAAAAATTAGGACCTAGAGCAAGATGGAAAAAACATTGCAAGAAATGTTTTTGCCTCTGGACTATACCTAGACCCTTTTTCGTAGATTTCTTAACTTGAAGAAAAACCTGTCCACCTTGGAGGAACTCACAAATGAGTTTTATCAGTTGTCCATTCGTTTGGATCACCACGAAATTGATGAGAAATTGGATATAGGGTATGTGAATTGTTTAAAATTTTCTATTCAAGATGAATGGAGCATGCATAGGGTTCACAACATGGAAGAGGCATACTCATTATCCTTAAAGGCAGAGTGATCCGAATTTTATGAGCATAACAAAATGAATACAGATTATTATCAAAATATGATTAACACAAAATAACATATATACCATAAAATTGGTTTCTATTCAATAAGGAAATAAGATGAAACTATAAAATGTAGTGAAAAACAAGCTTGTTAGAATGGTGGTGGCTTATCTCTAAGGAGAGATGTGATGGCTATGCTCATTCACTAGAAGCTGATTACAATGAGGCTCTGAAGAAATTTTTACAATAAACAGGAATGTAAAAAACCCTAGAAATCCAAAAACCTAACCCTAGGAGATGAAGCGCCAAAAGTCATGTGGGCCCCGTTTGGCTAAGTTAGTACATCAACTTCCCAAGGTCGTAACTTTTGCATACGATCTTCGTTTTAGGCACACGATAACGCGTTGGAAAGGTCTATTCGAGGAATACACATGTTTCCACTAGAATATGACTTTGTTTATAATTTGACTAGGGAAATCCATAAAAATGTTACTTAGGGCCTCAAAATCATCTCGAAAGTTAGTGACCCGAAAACTAGGGAAAAACTGCCAAACCAGAAAACTGCCAAAATGAGCTAGTTGGAATAGGCAGGAGGCCATCGAAATCCATTGATCTGGATTTTATGAGAAGAATGAAATGAACACAGATTATTAACAGATTCTTAACACAAAATAGTAGAGATACAATAAAAATGGTTTTCTATTCAATAATGAAATAAGTTGAAACTGTAAAATGCAGCGGAAACAAGCTTGTTGGAATGGTGGGGGCTTATCTCTGAGAAGAGATGTGACGGCTGCACTCATTCGCAAGAATATGATTACAATGAGGCCCTGAAGGAATTTTAAAATAAACAGGAATTCCAAAAACCCTAGACATCTAAAAGCCTAACCTTAGGATATGAAGCACTAAAAGTCATGTGGGCCCTATTTGGGTAAATTAGTACATTAACTTCCCAGGGTCGTAACTTTTGCATACGATCTCTGTTTTAGACGTATGATAGCCAGTTGGAAAGGTATCGTCGAGGAGATTCATTTTTATGCCTAAATGATTCTATAGGAAATCATTGAGAAGATCGATCCCAAAAAACCTTCATTTAGGCCCTCAAAATGGCCCCTGAAGTGAAAACTGCTAAAAATAGTAAATTGCCAAAATTGCCAG
>CBVK0103912026.1:0-23136 GCA_900067695.1 Picea abies | reverse complement strand
TGGCGTATAGCTTGTGCTACTGCAGGGTGTGAAAAACCTACTGAATATGCTGCAAGTGTTTAGCCCAAGTCTTGCTGTAAATGAGAATGTCATCCAAATACACCACTACAAAATTGTTGGTGAATGGTCACATGATATCATCCATCATCCTCATGAAAGTGGACGGAGCATTTGTCAAACCAAAGGGCATGACCAACCATTCAAAAAGGCCAAAGGGCATGACCAACCATTCAAAAAGGCCTTCCTTTGACTTGAAGGTGGTCTTCCATACATTTGTCTATTCTATCGGGACCTGGTGGTAGCCAGACTTCAGATAAATCTTACTGAAGTATTTATCCCCCGTGAGTTGATCAAGAAGGTCGTCGATTCGGGGAATTAGGTATTAGTTTCTGACTATGCTTTTATTCAGAGCCCGATAATCAATGTAGATTCGCCAGGTTCCATATTTCTTCTGTACCAGCACGATTGGGCTCCCGCAAGGTGATGAGCTGGGACGGATGTGCCCCTTGTGGAGTAGTTCTTGGATTTTTTGCTTGATCTCCTCATTCTCTAACAAAGAGAAATGATATACTAGTCCATTAGGCAGTAGTGCACCAGGGGTCAGATCAATGGGGTGCTTGACCTGACAGTGCAGAGGTACCCCGATAGGTGAGGAGAAGATATCTGAGTATTCTTCCACGATCTTATCTACTAACTTTTGTTGCATGGAGAGGTTGGCCGTAGAGACCCTGGATGTTGTTGTGATATTTTGCTTATTCTGAGAGTGAATCACGAAGAAGACAAACTTCCCCATATAAGAGATGACCTTCCTGCATTGCTTAGTAGAGATCAAGGAAATATAACTAGGTGGGACTGCCTCAGGTATCCTGTACAATTTCCTGTTCAAAGTAATAATAACACTATGAGGCCTAGAACCATATACAACATGACGTTTCCATAAATAAGGTTGGACCAAAAGAACATCACAAAATTTGAGAGGAGCAACATCACACAATACCTCATCTTTGAAGGGATTGATGTCGTATGACAGTCGACACTATTGGCTAACACGAAGATTGCTTCCTTGGCGAAGCCATCCAATGGTGTAGGGTTGTGGGTGAGGCATTGTGGGAAGGGCCAGCCGCTTGATGACCTCTGCAGAGATGAGGTTCTTCTGGCTATCGTTATCAATGATGAAGTGTAGTGGGGTGCCTTTTACCCACATTTGTGAATGGAAGAGGTGCTCTCCTTCTTCTGGCTCATCTGGTTCACTAGGCTGGAGCTTGGTGGTAGCAACAGTGGCACTGGGTTCCGCATCAATGATCTGTCTTCCCCTTTACGATTTTGGCTTAGAGTCAGAATCTACATTTGATTCAAAGGCTTTCACTTCAGCCACCAATGACTTCTTTGAGCGACAATCATCAGTTTTATGCCAAGGGCTCTTATGGAAGTCACACCACTTCCTGGTATCTTCTTTGTTTTTCCAGTGTCCTTCTTTGCTTGTGGCTTGGATTGGTTGTCTTGATACTGTCCATATTTGTGTTGTCCTTTGTTCTGTGGGTTGGGGCTGCCCTTTCCTAGCTTTCATTGTGCGGGGTTCCTAGGCCCAAATTACTGCGTCTTTTGTTTGAGCTTCTGCTCGATTTTGACGGCATATCGGTAGGTCGCGCCCAAGGATGAGATGTCTAGAAATTCCATTTTAGTTTGGAAGTATATATGTAGTGCACCATGATACTTGGGCACCAAATTTTGCTCTGAATCTTTGATACCCAACTTGGTGTGCAAGGTATGGAAGATATTTGTGAAATCTGGCACTGCTTGGTCTCTTTCTTGCTGCAGTGTGGTCCATTTGGTATATAAGTCATCATAAATTCCGACAGGGTAGTATTTTTCCTTAATAGCATCCATGAAGGAATCCTAGGTGGCTGTGACTATAAATAATGAGGGTTCCTCTTTTTCCTTTTGCTCACAGAACATTTCCCACCAATATTTCACATGGGGGACGTCTTTGAGGAGCGCAAAAGTAATCTTTTCTCTATTCGAGAAGTTATGGAAAAAAAATACCCTTCTAGCAGATTCAACCACTTGTCTACAACATCTATGTCTATCTGAACTTCAAATATAGGAATATTGAAGTTTATTTGTACCTTGAAGGGGGTGGTGCCTCCGCTCGAAGAAGATGTGTTGCATGTTGGTAGACGCTGAAGGATTTGCACGAAACTATCCATCATCTTGTTCCTCTGTTGCGTGAGGGATTCCTCAATCAATAGTTTGAAAGGATCTCATGTCCTGTCATCTTTCTTTTCTCCTTCCATGAGAGGTCGCTTGGGCATGCAAGAGATTTTGTCCTTAAGAGAAACAAGCTCAAGACCCAACTCTTTGTACTCTGACCTCGTTGGGTACATGCATTAAGACGACAAGGAGAAGACCACTCTGATACTACTGATACGGATTTTATGAGCATAAAGAAATAAATACATATTATTAACACAAAATAGCAAAGATACAGTAAAATTGGTTTTATATTCAATAATGAAATAAGCTGAAACTGTAAAATGCAGCGGAAACAAGCTTGCTAGAATGGTGGCGGCTTATCTCTGAGAAGAGATGTGATGATTGCGCTCATTCACGAGAAGATGATTACAATGAGGCTTTAAAGGCCTTTTACAATAAACAAGAATTCCAAAAACCCTAGACATCCAAAAACCTAGCCCTAGGAGATGAAGTGTCAAAAGTCATGTGGGCCCCGTTTGGGTAAGTTAGTACATTAACTTCCCGGGGTCGTAACTTTTGCATACAATATCCGTTTTAGGTGTATGATAGCCCATTGGAAAGGTATCATCGAGGAGATTCATTTTGAGGCCTCAATGATGCTGTAGGATATCATGTAGAAGATCGATCCCCAAAACCCTTCATTTAGGCCCTCAAAATGGCCCCTGAAGTGAAAACTGCTAAAAATAGTAAATTGCCAAATTTGCCAGAAAACTATTTTGAGCCAGTTGGAAGTGGTGGGTGTTATCACTGAAATTTTTTTTGCACATGGTTACAAGAATTCATCATCATCAAAAAGTGATGAAGTCATCCATGGACTTGAATTAAACACCAAAGCATTCATAAAGGGTAAAAAGCTATGCAAAGTAGTGAAAAATTGAAGGGCGCTATGAAGACACTGGGCGTGCGTGCACATGCGTGGAACAGGAACACAAAAATCACGCACATGCACATTATGCACGACTATTATCGAAAAAAGCCACACACCTAAGAAATGACGCATTTATGAGAGTGGTCGGCCTCCCACCCACTTATGGTTCAGCTCCCAAGCCGATTTGACACTCAAATCTGGACTGGATTCGACTGGATGGCTGGTCAAAGACCTAGAAATTCCCTAATTAGCCTCTTTACACACTACAAACTAGTTGAACAATAGCTCAAAGGAATGCTATAAAAAGGCCATGGATACATTTCATTTTTCAAGGAATTCAAAGCAAAGTTATGCTGCCATTATTCTCTTGAGGACTCTATTCTTGCCAAGAGTATATTTGCACCATTGCATTGGGCAATCCATCTCACCCCTTGAGTGGATTAGCAAAGAGTTATTTCACCATTTTTCATTTTTATTTGTTGTAAGAAGAGCTTACTTGTGAGGATCCAAGAGCCCTCCCTTGGAGGAAGAAGGGACTCATAGTCCCCTTGCTTCTCGGTGTTTTCTTTCACTAACATCAGCCTTATCATTGGTGACATGGGTCTCATTGTTCTTTTTGTCTCTATGTCCCTATGCTCATAAATTTAGTTTTTATTTCATTTCTTAGTTTAATTCTTAGTTGTTGTTTTCTATCTCTTTTTCTAACTCTTTTCTTTGCAGCTGTCCTGCTCAGCAAACCCAACTGAGATTGCAAGCACCTCTATTTTTCTCACTAAGGTGATGAAAGAGGCACAACAGATTGATGACTCCACTGGGGAAGGGTATCAATTTCCTACCCCATTTGGGTTTTTCTTGCTCTTCTTTTATTTTGTTTAATTTGCAGGTGCACTAACCAGCCTAGGCCGACCTTCCAATCAGTCAATTCCAAGTTGAATTGAGAGAAATCCATCCGGATTTTTCATTCTTGGCCGTGTGTCACATATGCGTGGATTTTTAGGCCCATAGACGCGCATCGTGCACACATGTGCTTAAATCACAACTCTTTTCTACACACGTGCGCTTATTAACTTTTCTCTGTTCGCGCACATGCACTCTGTGCGCCTCTGTCTCCATTGAGACCCACGCATTTGTGCAAAAATTCACATTGTAAAGTTGTTGAGATGTGGGGAAGGCCGTTTGCTTTCTTAAAAATGATTTCAAGCATGTTTTAAAGCTACACCACACTTAGTCCCCTCATCATATAAAGGGGTTAATAAAAAACACATAGGCACTTGGGAGGTTAAAATCAATTTCCCCTCTTTGGTTTCATTTTTCGCCACATGGATGGCTTGTTTTGACTCACAAGATAAGTTGGAAATAATTTTTAATCACATTTAACTTACATTGGGACTAGAAGTTGAAATTTTTTTGCTTAGTATGCTATTTTCTCACGCCTCCAAGTGGTCTTGAGAATCAGAAAAAGATTGTGAAACGATTTCATCTCCCTTAAAAACATTAAAACCTTTAGGAGAGGACAACAACCCTTCTTGGCACTCCTCTTAGTTTACTTTTTCAAACACATCTTAATATTGTAATGGGCCCATACATGCCCACATGCTACAAAGATAGGATAGTTTTGAAATTTGCTTTCTTAGATCAAATCACTAGGGAAGTTTAAAGGTTTTGTAACGGGCCCATACATGCCCACAAGATCAATCTAGGATAGTTTCAAAGATTTTTTTAGATTACATAACAATAGGGAGTTAAAGGGATAGTAACAGACCAACATGTCCACATGCTAGCTTCCTAGGGACTTTTGAATTACGCAAGGTTGTACCAAAGGCACTTAGTTAATTAGGTAATCAAACACTTGTAAGGACCAAGCAAAGTCCACATGCAACAAGGTGACATCTAATTCAATAAAAATTGGCACACTTTCACTCACACACAAAAGTCACTTATCACTCACATAGCTTCTTCCTAAAAATTGGAGGTCAAAGTAAGTTTCCTCCAAAGGGATTCCGAAAACACCCCACCCTTTTCTTGACGAAACTATCCACTCTCATTTTAAATCAATGAGGTTGGTTTACACCCCCAACCTCCAAAACCAACTACATATAAAATCTTTCAAAAACTCACTAAGTTTTCCTCCACAGGAGGTGCCAAAATAATTTTTTTAGTCTAGGTAGGATTTCAGGGATAGGCATCCAAATAACTCCCCGTTATCTAGTTCTCACATTGTCAAAACCCTAGAAGTTGTCAAATAGGGAACTGCAAATCCTCCAAGACAAGTGTTCCTAACACCATGAGGCAGGGAGATACCCGTGAAGGGTTGAAGGCCGAGGTCTGGTTGTTCTGTGCATCCCCCCTTGAGGCACCCACCTCTTGGACGGGATCCAACGCGTGACCAATTTCTTAGGCCGAAAATATAAATGTCGCACTTTGACCGAGGTACCTAGTGACCAAATTTTAGGACATCTACCTAGGTGGCAATTGTGGGATGCAATTTCAACTTGATTGGATTTTATGTGGCTATTGGAAAATATCGCCAGCTCTTTCGGGATATGCCCCCTTTACCCCTCATTATAACAGGTGACCGCAAGGGGTAGTGCAACATCTGTGGGACCCAATGGTTGGAATCCCAGCCCCACCTGAAAGGGGTTGTAGTCAGTTGAGATATGCAAGACTCAGTTGTAGTTATTCTAGATGTAGGGAAGACTCTCATCCCATGTGTGAGGGTTCTTGGAATTATACATGTACAGGATATGTACGATCATTCGATTTACGACCTTGGTTTTCCATCTATCTGGGGGTTGAAGGCCGTGGATTTGGTAAGCCTTGTGTCCAGCAAGGACTAGAGGCTCAACCAAATTTTTCTACGAAATCGACTGTCCTGATTTGAGACAATGGTTTGTGGGATTCCAAAATGTACCCAGACTCGTTCAAAGAAGATCTTGGTAGTGGCCTCTATTGTGATGTTCTTCTTGCAGTCAGCCATAATATCCATCTTAGAAAAGTGATCAACAACCACAAAAACACATTCATTTCCCTGCTTGGTAGAGATGAAGCCCGACATGTAGTCCATTGAGATGGATTACCATGTCCTCTCATGAGTAGGCAGAGGGGTGTACATGCCCTGTTTCTTAGTGGTCGATTTGGAAATAGAAAAGGTAGTGCAAGACCTGATATACTTGATGACCTCATGTCGATGTTTCGACCAGTAGATATGTTTCTCCAACATTTCCACTGTATTTTCGATGCCGAAGTGTCATGCCACCCGACTGTAGTGGGCTTCCCAAATCATCTTTTCTTGCTCGCTTCATGGAACACAGATATGGCCCAGACGACACAACAGCCCATCCTGAAGATGGAAATTAGCGACAACTTTGTTTGTGCCCAACATTTGGTAGGTGGTGGAGAATTCCAAGTATTTCTCTTAGAGTTGGGGCCATCCAAAGGTCTCATGGCCACAAGAGTGGTGAGTGTTGCAATTGGAGGTCTGCTGAGGCAATGTGCGATGTGGTTGGTGATTCCTATTTTATACTTGATGTTGAGGTGGAATTATTGCAAGTATGTGGAACACTTCTGATGGCGGTCATTCTACATTTTTCCTTGTGTCTACATGAACTGCAGTGGCTTATGATCACTGTGGATGACTGTCTCCTTCCCAAGAATGTAATGTCTCCACTGACAACATGCTTGCACAATGGAGTGCATTTCTTTTTCATAAGTAGGGTACTTACATACATCATTTGATAGTGTCTCACTATGATAGGACATAGGGTGGTCATGTCAAGTGATAACGACACCCACAACATAGTCTGAAGCATCTGTCTCAATCTCAAAGGGTTGTTGTAGGTCCAGTAGTGAAATTACTGGGGTTGAGCACAAGCGTTGCTTCAAATCATCAAACGCTTGTTGTTGGGACGGACCCCACAAAAATTTATCCTTACCAACACCCCTGGTTACTTGGCTGAGGATCCATGCAATATGGGAGAATCCTAACATGAACCTGCGGTAGAAATTGACAAGGCCCAAGAAGATATGAATCTCAGTGAGTGTGGTTGGGGATGGCCAGTCACGGATGACTTGTATCTTGTCTGGATCCACATGTACACCATGTTGATCAATTATGTATCCTAGGTAATGGACCCTGTCCATGATGAAGGAGCATTTTTCCAAGTTGGTATATAGCTTGTGCTTTCTTGAGGTGTAAAAAACCTGTTGAATATGTTGCAAGTGTTTTGCCCAAGTCTTTTTGTAAATGAGAATGTTGTCTAGATACACCACTACAAAAGTATTATTGAATGGTCACAAAATATCATCCATCATTGTCATGAAAGTGGTTGGATCATTTTTCAAACCAAAGGGCATAACCAACCATTCAAAAATACCTTCCTTTGACTTGAAGGCAGTCTTCCATACATCTGTATGTTTTATCGGGGCCTGGTGGTAGCCAGATTTCAGATCAATCTGATTGAATTATTTGGCCCCTGTGAGCTGATCAAGGAGGTTGTTGATTCAGGGAATCAGGTACCAGTTTCTGACTGTGATTTTATTCAGGGCTCGGTAATCAATGCAGAATCGTTAGGTTCCATATTTCTTCTGTACCAACATGATTGGGCTCCCACAAGGTGATGAGCTAGGAAATATGTGGCCATTGCGGAGCAGTTCTTGGATCTATTGCTTGATATCCTCAATTTCTAACTGAGAGCGGTGGTAGATTGTCCCATTAGGCAGAGGTGCGTCGAAGGTTAGATCGATGGGGTGCTTGACCTAATAGTGTAGAGGTATCCTGGTAGGTGAGGAGAAGATATCCGAGTATTCTTCCATGACCTTATCCACTTAATTTTTTTGTGTGGAGAGGTTGGCCACATATACCCTAGATATGGCTACAATATTTCGCTCATTATGAGAGCGAATAATGAATAAGACAAACTTCCCCGTCTAAGAGATGATGTTCCTACATTACTCGACAAAGATCAAGGAAATAGCACTAGGTGGGATTGCCTTGGGTATCCTGTACAATTTCTTATTCAAAGTAATAATAACACTACGAGGCCTAGACTCATATACAACCTGGTTTTTCCATAAATATGGTTGTCCCAAAAGAACATTACAAACTTTGAGAGGGAAAACATCACACAATACCTCATCTTTGAAGGGATTGATGTCGTATGACATGTGACATTGTTGGCTGATGCAGATGTTGCTTCATTGGTGAAGCCATCTAATGGTGTAGGGTTATGGGTGCGGTGTTGTCAGTAGGACGAGTCACTTGACAACCTCTACTGAGATGAGGTTCTTCTGGCTACCGCTATCAACAACGAAGTGTAGTGGGGTACCCATCACCCACATCTCTGAATGAAAAAGGTGCTTTCCTTCCTCTAGCTCATCTGGTTCACCGGGATGGATCTTGGTGGTATAAACGGTAACACTCGGTTCTGCGTCAATGATCCATCTCCCCCTTTCTAGTTCTGACTTAGAGTCAAAACCTGCATCTGATTTAGATTCTTTCACCTCAACCACCAACGACTTATCCGAGCGATAATCAAAAGTGTTATGCAAGGGGCTCTTATGGAAGTCGCACCACTTCCCGATATATTTCTTTGTCTTTCTGGTGTACTTCTTTGCTTATGGCCTGGACTAGTTGTCCTGAGGTGGTCCATCTTTGCTATGTCCTTTGTTCTACAGGTTGGGGCCACCCCTTCCTGACTTTTACTGTGAGGGGTTCCAAGGCCCAAATTGCCACGTCTTTTGTTTGAGCTTCTGCTTGATTTTTACGACATATCGGTAGGTCGCACCCAAGGATGAGATGTCCAGTAACTCCATTTCATCCTGGATGTATCTATGCATACCAATGCGATACTTGAGCACTAGATGTCGCTCAAAATATTTGATACCCAACTTGGTGCGCAAGGTATGGAATATATTTGTGAACTCGGGCATTGCTTAGTCTCCTTCTTGTCGCAGTGTGGTCCATTTTGTGTACAGGTCGTCATAACTTCCAACAGGGTAGTATTGTTCCTTAATATCATCCCTGAAGGACTCCCAGGTGACCATGACTATAAATAATGAGTGTTCATTTGTTTCCTTCTGCTCACAGAAAGTTTCCCACCAATATTTGACATGGGGAACGACTTTGAGGAGAGAAAAAGTAATATTTTCTCTATTCGAGAAGTTATGGACAAAGAAATACCCTTCTAGAAGATTCAACCATTTTTCTACAACATCTGCATCTATCTATCCTTCAAATAGAGGAATATCAAAATTTATTTGTACCTTGAAGGGGGTGACACCTTTGTTTGAGGAATATGAGTCGCCTGTTGGTAGCCAACGAAGGATTTGCACAAAACTATCCATCATATTGTTCCTATGTTGCATGAGGGATTCCTCAAGAAATTTTTTGAAGGGATCTCATGTCTTGTCGTCTTTCTTTCCTCCTACCATGAGAGGTCGCTTGGGCGTGTGAGAGATTTTTTCCTCAAGAGAAACAAGTTTGAGACCCAATTCTTTGTACCTTGACCTCATTGGGGACATGCATTAAGAATGACAAGGATCACAACGCTTTGATGCCAATGATCCATATTTTATGAGAAGAATGAAATGAATACAGATTATTATCAAAAGATCCTTAACACATAATAACAAATATACAGTAAAATTGGTTTCTATTGAAAAAGGAAATAAGTTGAAACTGTAAAATGCAGCGGAAAACAAGCTTGCTATAATGATGGTGGCTTATCTCTAAGAAGAGATGTGAAGGCTATGCTCATTCACCAGAAGATGATTACAATGAGGCTCTGAAAGCCTTTTTACAATAAACGGGAATGTCAAAAACCCTAGACATCCAAAAACCTAACCCTAGGATATGAAGCGCCAAAAGTCATGTGGGCCTTGTTTGGGTAAGTTGGTACATCAACTTCCCAGAGTCGTAACTTTTGAATACGATCTTCGTTTTAGGCACATGATAGCCTGCTGGAAATGTCTATCTGAGGAATACACATGTTTTTGTTAGACTTTGACTTCATCTACAATATGATTGTGGCAAGCCCTAAAAACGTTGTTTAGGGCCTCAAAACGGCCCCGGAAGTCAGGGACCCAAAAACTAGTAAAAAACTTCCAAACTGGAAAATTGCCAAAATGAGCAAGTTGGAATAGGTGGGAGGCCACTAAAATCCATCTAGATCACCTAGTAAAATCAAAACCGACAATTTTCTCAAATGAATAGAGGAGAAAGGAGGGTTACATCGTATGCCTCATGGGGTGGTTTTAACTATGGTAGAGGTGAATCATCCCAAGGAGCTAAGAAAGAAGAAGATACTCGACAAGGTAACTTGAATCAACCACGAGGAAGAGGATTTCATGGGGGTAGAGGTTATGGTGGTGGAATAGGAGGACCTTATCTATGTTTCAAGTGTGGTGTAGAGGATCATCAAGCATTTGAATGCCCAAATTATAACATGAAAGAGCTGAAGCAAGGAGAACAACCTAGTTTGAACTTGATCTAAGATGAGAATGAAGAAGGAGTTGAATTTGAAGTCCCACTTGATATGGGGGAGATTCTCATGATATAGAGTTCAATGGTGATTATGGAAAAAGATAAAAGGAAGAGTAGTGACAATGAATATTCTTGGCTTTAGAAAAATATTTTTCAAACCAAATGCACTTCTAAGGGAAAGGTATGTCAAGTTGTTGTTGATAGTGGCACTTGTGAGAATATGGTTTCCAAAGAGATGGTAGATAATTTGAAATTACGCTATGAAACACATCCCCATCCTTAGCGAATTACATAGTTCAAAAAGAGGAATAAATTCACCATTAATAAAATATGTTTGATCAAGTTTTCCATCGGTAAGACTTATAAAGTTGAAGCATGGTTTGATGTCATTTTGATGGATTCACATCATCTATTATTGGGAAGGCCTTGGAAATATGACAGAAAATTAATGCATGATGGAGGAAAGAATACCTAGACCTTTTGGAAGGATGGATCAAAAATCGTCTTATTACCCCTTAAGGATGAGGGAAAAACTGAGAATATGTCGTTAGAAAGAGAGTTTGTTAAGGAAACAAAGACAATAGGATTATGCTATGCATTAATAGTGCAAAAAGGAGTCATGGAAGACATACCAATTCCTACGGAAGTGGCCAAGTTACTAGAAGAATATGTTGATGTTATCCCTAATGAACTACCTGATGGTATTACATGAAAGAGGTATATTCAACATCACATTGATCTAATCCCATGATCATCTTTACCTAATCAAGAATACTATAGGATGAGTCCTACAAAACATGCAGAGCTCAACCGACAAGTGACATAAATTATAAAGAAAGGTTTGGTAAGAGAAAGCATGAGTCCCTGTGTTGTGTTGGAATTGTTGACTCCAAAAAAGGATAATACATGGAGGATGTGCACAGATAGCAGAGAAATCAACAAAATTACCATCAAATATCAGTTTCCTATACTGCACTTAGAAAACATGATGGATGTGCTAATCAGAGATAAATGTTTTAGTAAGATTGATTTGAGAAGTGGATACCACCATATCCGGATTCGCGAAGGGGATGACTGGAAAAATGCCTTCAAGACCAAGGATCGACTATATGAATGGATGGCGATGCCATTTGGTTTGTCTAATGTACCTAGTAATTTCATGTGGTTGATGAATATTGTGCTTTGACCTTATATTAGTAAGTTTGTTGTTGTTTATTTTGATGACATCCTAGTTTTCAGTAACAACAAAGAAGATCACTTGCAACATTTAAAAATTATATTAGATGCATTGAGAAAACATCAACTTTATTCAAACCTAAAGAAATATAGGTTCCTGCAAGAAAGTTTTGTATTTATGGGTTTTGTCATCTCAGAAGGAGTCAAGATGGATTCAGAGAAGGTTAGAGCAATTTTGGAGTGGCCTAGTCCTAGGATCTTAGCCTAGGTAAGAAGTTTTCATGGGATGGCTTCCTTTTATCGAAAATTTATTTGAAATTTTAGCAGTATTGTAGGACCCATAACATATTGCACCAAAGGAAAGACATTCGTGTGGACCAATGAAGTTGATGAAATTTTTATGTGTTTAAAGAAGAAGGTGACTGAGGCACCCATATTAGACTTACCATATTTTGATAAAGTGTTTGAGGTAGACTGTGATGATTCACATGTTGGCATTGGAGATGTACTTAGCCAAGTAGGTAGACCAATTGCATTGTTTAGTGAAAAGTTGAATGAGGTAAGAAAGAACTACTCCACATATAATGTAGAATTTTATGCAATTGTGCAAGCATTGCGACATTGGAGGCATTATTTAATGCCAAAATAGTTTGTGTTATTTACCGATCACATTGCATTAAAATATGTAAACACCCAAAATAAATTTAACAATAGACATGCAACGTGGGTCTCATTCTTACAAGGCTACACCTTTGTTCTGAAGAAAAAACCAGGACGACAAAATCAAGTTGCAAATGCTTTGAGTTGGTGCACTATTCTTTTGAAAACCATGAAAAATCAAGTAATTGGGTTTTCTGCATTAAAGGATCTTTATGCGTCTGATAATGATTTTTGGGAGATTGTGGAACAATTGAAGAATCCAATCGCTGGGAACATGGATCTTAATCAGGGTGAATATTTTATGCAAGATGGACACCTCTTCAAAGGAAAACAACTGTGCATTCCAATTGGTTCAATGAGGGAAAATATTATCAGAGACCTTCACAATAGTGGTTTCGCATGACATTTTGGAAAGGATAAGACACTAGCCTTAATTGAATATAAGTATTACTGGATGAAGATGGAAACATATATAACCAGGCATGTGGAACGGTGAAGGATTTTCCAAATGGCTAAAGGACATTCACAAAACACATGGTTGTATATGCCATTACCAGTGCCCACATGCCCATGGTCAGATATGAGCATGTATTTTATGTTGGGGCTCCCAAACACACAACGAGGTAATGATTCTACTTTTGTGGTTGTTGATAGGTTCTCTAAAATGTCTCATTTCATTGTTTGCAAGAAAACTAGTGATGCATCGAGGGTGGCATAATGTTTTTTTTCAGAAGTTGTTAGATTGCATGGGGTTCCAAAAAATATTACCTCTGATAGAGACACTCAGTTCTTGGGTCATTTTTGAAGGACTGAATTATAGTTCAACAGTTCCTATCACCCCCAAATAGATGAGAAAACTGAGGTAGTAAATCGGTGTTTGGGAAACCTATTACAGAGCATTGTTGGAGAGAATCCCAAGCAGTGGGATTTGGATTTACCTCAAGCATAATTTGCCTACAATAGTTTAGTAAATAGGTCTACATTTAAATATCCATTTGAGGTTTTTTACGATAGAAATCCTATGGGTGTCCTAGATTTGGTGCAACTACCACTTGGGGATATGATCAATGATGACGGGGAAGCATTTGTAGAACACATTCAACAATGGAAAAAACATGTGAGACAAAAATTGTAGGCCGGTAATGAACATAACAAAATTATAAAAGATGTTCATCGATGATGCCAGGTATTCAATGAAGGTTATTTGGTGATGGTTTATTTACGGAAAGAGCAGTTTCATAGAGGAACCTACCACAAATTGAAGTATAAGAAAATTGGTCATTGAAAGATTCTCAAGAAAATCAACGAGAATGCTTATAAGGTCAATTTACCAACTGATCTTGATATCTCCCTTGTGATTAATGTTTTTGATTTGTATATATTCCATGGGGATGATCTAGGTGATGACAGTGAGGAAGAGATGGATTGTAAACATGCCATTCTGAGCAAGAAAAAGGGAAAGATCATGCATATTTTAGATAAGAATACCCTTCATCCTCAACAAGGCCAATACAATTGATATCTGGTCCAGTGGGAAGGCGTAGCACCAATAGAGAGTACATGGATTATAGAGGGGGACTTTCTTAACCTAGATCCCATTAAGTGGCAACAATTTGAAGACAATAACTTGCAGGAGTTGTGTTCTTTTCAACTAGAGTATAATGATGCAAGGATTTTTTGAGGGTCATAAATTTTGACTCGGTTATCCGTTTGGGATGAAATTTTACAGGGGGAGTTGTGTCTCAAAGATCTCACTGTCATTTTGATATCATCCTTTAGATCAGACATCGTTTCGACACTTTTTCGGGGCCAAATTCCTTCATATAAGGCCTCAAATTGGGGTTTTAGTGTTTTTACGGGAATTTTTAAATTTTTAATTATCCATTATCTCTTAGTTTATGAAATTAATCATAAAATAAAGTTGAAAAATAGTGTCACTCTAGTTATATCTTAGTTATTGGCTAGTTTTATAGTCATGCAAGAATTTCCTAAAATTAGTTGTTTTCGAAAATCTCAGATAATAGTCATAAGGGGTTGAACTTTCATTGTAATAGTTAGGATGGAGAACGAATAAAATATAATTATTTTCCATTATCTTGTATTTGCATGGTTTTTAGATCTTGTGAATTAATCTCATTCTATTGGATACATCATAGTCCATTTGATTTCATATGTACATTTTCTTTATCCACTACGACCAATGAGACTATAACTGTGAAAGAGGAAATGGAGATTGAAAACAATGAGTCTTGATGGTTGGCTATGGATGAGGATATGGTTTCACTTAGGAATACTGATACATGGGACTTGATATCATTACTTGATGGATGAAAACCTATTGGATTCAAATGGGTGTTCAATAATGTGATCAATTTAGATGGAAATGTTGAAAAGTACAAGGAAAGATTGGTTGTGAAAGGCGAAAAACTTTTCAATTACTTCCTAATTAACTTAGTGAACAAATGAAGAGTTGTACATTTAAATATCAATCCAGGGTTGTATCTTACTCATGAACTATCATGCACCACATATGCAATGGTAGTGTTGTAATGGCTAATAATTTGCAATAATTTTGATGTTACGAGTTAGATTTCAAGATGCTTGATTAAGTCACCAGGTTACACTATTTCTTGAATTGCGGAAAATTAAATGTCACACTTTTATAAAATAAATCACACCTTGTGGAAAGTAAATCACACTTGAAGAAATGAAATCACACTTGCAAAAAGTAAATCACTCTTGCAAAAAGTAAATCACTCTTGCAAAAAGTAAATCACACTTGCATAAAGTAAATCACTCTTGCAGAAAGGAAAACTATGCTAATGTTTAATGGTGACTTGCTCAAGTAAAATGATGATATTGCTACAACAATTATGTTTTTTTACTTCCAATGATAATTTATAAAACCAATAATATCAAACCCAAGCTATGTAAGGAATGAAGTTGTCACAAATCTAAGAGAAAACAAAATGAAGTAAAGTTGCAAGTAGATTTGCATGAATGTGAGTTGCAACAATGGAGCTACAACACAAAATTTATAGTGGTGTGAGTTGCAACGATGAAGCTACAACAATGTGAGTTGTGACAATGGGAGTTACAACAACAAAGCTACAACATCAAGGCTATAACAATGTGAATGGCAACAACAGGGGTTGCAACAACATTTGTTATTACAAAATTACATAAATTGAATCAACACCAAATTGCAACTCAAAATTACAAAACTCACATTATAAGGAAACTAAAAATTAACCACACCTGAATTGCAATGAACTGCTCTATGAATTTGGAAATGAAACAAATTAATAAAGAAAAACAACTACGGAATCAAATGAACATAATTGAAATGCTAGATCCTACTTTGTAATATGCATGCAGTACTTGACTAAGGAGGGCCCCCTACCCCATTAGACAAGGAACTGATCTACAAAATCAAAATAGCATGAACATTCAACACACCATTGCACAAACATGAAGAAGAAATGGGCTTAGACTGTAGAAATATAAAAGTTACAATAATAGTTGAATTCTATTGCTAGAATAATTCTCCTCCCTCAGCTCTAAGGAAGCTGGGGTTCTTATACATTACAATTGATGTATAAAATAACACAAAGAGATGGATGGACAACCATGAGAATTGGTTGTTCATCAATTTACATTGATATTGCCCAATTTTACTAAATATCGGGTATGTGCTCACTCTGATCAGTTGAGCGATAGTTGGTAGGAAAGACAACTTCTCTTTTGGTTTTCCACTTGCCTCTTGTCGCTTTCCTATGTGAGGCACATTACTTGACTATTGATTGTATTGTTGAATGTTGTGCTGGAAGCCTTTGTACTCAAAGCTAAAACAACAATGTCATACTTGGAATTGAAACAATATTGTCGTCCTTGGAATTACAACAATGATGTCATACTTGGAGTTGCAGTAGTGGAGAGTACAACTAGAGTTGCAACAATCGTAATGTGCTCATATTCACATAAATGAAGAGGAATTGCAGCCATTGTAAGGATTTGCAACTACTATAAGGAGTTGCAACTACTGTAAGGAAACCACTGTAATTGATCTATATAGAAATGTTAGTGCATGAATGTAACAAGTTCCTTAAGAAATATGTAAGAATAACATAAAGATGAAATATGGGGAAATATTTGTACCTTAATAAAAAGTGCAACAAAACTGGATAAGGAAGGTGTCAAAAAGAAAATGATAGTGGAAAATGATTAGGAAAAATGTACTATTCAGGTGGTTAAAGTATGCCAATTTAGGCACCCGTCATCTCCCCTAGCCCAAACTTATTGTACGTCCCTATGCAACCAACAATCACTAAGAGTTAGAGGAATCGTAGTGACCGTGGAGGTCACTGACACCACAGACTACCTCTCATTCTTCCTCCTTCTTTTCACTGGTGTCATGATCTGTTGTAACTCCTTTTTTTCTAGTTCTTGCTATGTTTCAGTTTGAGTGGCCTCATCAATTAACACAAAATGTGTGGCTTGGAAAGCTACTTCCCTTGTTTCCTTAACTTGAGTTTTTCCTTGTAATCCGATGAAGTATTCCTTTTAAGTAAGAGGACTTGTTGCAGGGTAACCTGATTTTTGAGGTTCCCTTTGGTCATCAAGCTCATCCCTCAACATCTTCAAATTGATTTGTAGCTTCCAGTTATTCATTCTGAACTTTCTATTTTAATTGAACAAAGATGTATTAATGGGTAACGAGTGTGGAATGCTTACCTAGGATGTGCAAATAAGCTTCCTCTCAGGTTGTTCCCCAAGAGTGCCTCCAACTAGTTCTTGTGTAAAAGTAGGGGCGTCCGGTTCTAATTCTTCCTTTTGTGTTGTATCATCTTCCTCTCATGCAGCTTGTTCCCCAGAAGGACTCTCCACTAGTTATTGTGGGATAGTTGGATCTTTTGCGTATGGTTCTTCTTCATCCAAATATGTAGCAAGGACGGCAATAGGCCCTTCTCTCAAAGTTCCTTTTTCTGGATCTTGTGTGTCATCAAAGGCCTATGAGTCCATTCTCTCGTTGGCTTCCATATTGGTGTCCATGTTGGTTATTATGTGTTAGCGGAGGGTTTTGTCTCTATTTTTTCATCCACTTCTAGGTCATTGCCCTCCATTGGTTCTTGTGTGTTAGAGGAGGGTTTTATTTCTATTTCTTCACATGTTTCCTAGTTGATTCTCTCACGTGCTTCTTCTTTCAGTTCAACAGGTTTTCATTTCTTATGTTGATTTGCAATCTTGTGGATCATTCTTTATTTTTATGGAACAAGGGCTTTCCTCTTTTTAAACCATGTGACTTTCTTTGTATGGGGTTTGGTGGTGGTTACCTCAACATCACTGTCATGGACTTCCTTCATTGGAGTTGCAACAAGATAGCCCCTTTTCTTAGTTGTCCTTCTAGATTTATTTGGTGGAGGAGTTGTAGCAACTAGGGTCACTGTATATGTGACACTATTACCTGGAGGAGGAGTTGCAACCATGACCTCTTTCGGTGTCGGAAGTGAAGGAATTGCTTGTTGGGATGCTTGAAGTGCAACCACTTCTCTCTCAGAGAGTATAAAAGGTGGTTGAATGATGTTATTCTAAGTGTGACCTTCCCTATGTAGGCCCTATTCCACCAGGAGATTGATAAGTCCATGGTGTGAGATGTAATGTTCCCAAGCCAATTTTTTTGTTGGAAACACTAATTGTTCATTGTTTGATGTTGTTTAGATGTGTGTTTGCAGGTTTTAACATGAAGTTGCGCATTAGGGTTTATGTATATGAGATTAAAGCATGTAGACATGGATCTGAAGATATATCATAAGGAAAGACAAGATACAACAAGAAATACCAATATGGAATCGAATAACTTAGATCTGACCTTTATTTAGATAATATAGAGATATTGATACACCAAATCTATAGATCTAGAAGAATACCAAGAAAATCCTCCAATTGGAATAAGAGATTCTACAAAATGATAAAGACTGAATATATAAGCCTCCAAAGGCAATATAATAAGCCGATGCAAGGCACAAGATTGATTTCTTTCCTTCTAGGGTTCAGATCCAAACCCCCCTAGCTGATCTGCACCCTTCTGGATGGCTGAATAAAATCAATATTTCATCCTTACAGCTAGAGGACTCCAAATACTCTGAAACTTTCTGGAATATTGGATCGAGGCAAGACAAACCCCCTCCTGAAGTGAAAGGATGAAAGATATAGATATGCTCCTCCTTTAACTGAAATCCAAAACTGAGTTGTGCCCTCCTGGATGACTGAAGATACCCAATATTTCGGCCTCACTGCTAGGAGCCTCCAAATGATATGAAACTGGATGGAAGTGTATATCGAGGAAAGACAAATCCCCTGGTGAAGTCTCCAGCTGAATAATGAAGATATGATCCTCCAAACTGATGAAACCCCTTTCTGCAGTGCACCCTCAATCTCACCAACTCGTGCCAAGCTCTAACAAATCAGGTGGACAAGTTGTCTTNCANGTTACAAAATTACATAAATTGAATCAACACCAAATTGCAACTCAAAATTACGAAACTCACATTAAAAGGAAACTAAAAATTAACCACACCTGAATTGCAATGAACTGCTCTATGAATTTGGAAATGAAACAAATTAATAAAGAAAAACAACTACGGAATAAAATGAACATAATTGAAATGCTAGATCCTACTTTGTAATATGCATGCAGTACCTGACTAAGGAGGGCCCCCTACCCCATTAGACAAGGAACTGATCTACGAAATCAAAATAGCATGAACATTCAACACACCATTGCACAAACATGAAGAAGAAATGGGCTTAGACTGTAGAAATATAAAAGTTACAATAATAGTTGAATTCTATTGCTAGAATAATTCTCCTCCCTCAGCTCTAAGGAAGCTGGGGTTCTTATACATTACAATTGATGTATAAAATAACACAAAGAGATGGATGGACAACCATGAGAATTGGTTGTTCATCAATTTACATTGATATTGCCCAATTTTACTAAATATCGGGTATGTGCTCACTCTGATCAGTTGATCGATAGTTGGTAGGAAAGACAACTTCTCTTTTGGTTTTCCACTTGCCTCTTGTCGCTTTCCTATGTGAGGCACATTACTTGACTATTGATTGTATTGTTGAATGTTGTGCTGGAATCCTTTGTACTCAAAGCTAAAACAACAACGTCATACTTGGAATTGAAATAATATTGTCGTCCTTGGAATTACAACAACGATGTCATACTTGGAGTTGCAGTAGTGGAGAGTGCAACTAGAGTTGCAACAATCGTAATGTGCTCATATTCACATAAATGAAGAGGAATTGCAGCCATTGTAAGGATTTGCAACTACTATAAGGAGTTGCAACTACTGTAAGGAAACCACTGTAATTGATCTATATAGAAATGTTAGTGCATGAATGTAACAAGTTCCTTAAGAAATATGTAAGAATAACATAAAAATGAAATATGGGGAAATATTTGTACCTTAATAAAAAGTGCAACAAAACTGGATAAGGAAGGTGTCAAAAAGAAAATGATAGTGGAAAATGATTAGGAAAAATGTACTATTCAGGTGGTTAAAGTATGCCAATTTAGGCACCCGTCATCTCCCCTAGCCCAAACTTATTGTACGTCCCTATGCAACCAACAATCACTAAGAGTTAGAGGAATCGTAGTGACCGTGGAGGTCACTGACACCACAGACTACCTCTCATTCTTCCTCCTTCTTTTCACTGGTGTCATGATCTGTTGTAACTCCTTTTTTTCTAGTTCTTGCTCTATTTCAGTTTGAGTGGCCTCATCAATTAACACAAAATGTGTGTCCTGGAAAGCTACTTCCCTTGTTTCCTTAACTTGAGTTTTTCCTTGTAATCCGATGAAGTATTCCTTTTAAGTAAGAGGACTTGTTGCAGGGTAACCTGATTTTTGAGGTTCCCTTTGGTCATCAAGCTCATCCCTCAACATCTTCAAATTGATTTGTAGCTTCCAGTTATTCATTCTGAACTTTCTATTTTAATTGAACAAAGATGTATTAATGGGTAACGAGTGTGGAATGCTTACCTAGGATGTGAAAATAAGCTTCCTCTCAGGTTGTTCCCCAAGAGTGCCTCCTACTAGTTCTTGTGTAAAAGTAGGGGCATCTGGTTCTAATTCTTCCTTTTGTGTTGTATCATCTTCCTCTCATGCAGCTTGTTCCCCAGAAGGACTCTCCACTAGTTATTGTGGGATAGTTGGATCTTTTGCGTATGGTTCTTCTTCATCCAAATATGTAGCAAGGAGGGCAATAGGCCCTTCTCTTAGAGTTCCTTTTTCTGGATCTTGTGTGTCATCAAAGGCCTATGATTCCATTCTCTCGTTGGCTTCCATATTGGTGTCCATGTTGGTTATTATGTGTTAGCGGAGGGTTTTGTCTCTATTTTTTCATCCACTTCTAGGTCATTGCCCTCCATTGGTTCTTGTGTGTTAGAGGAGGGTTTTATTTCTATTTCTTCACATGTTTCCTAGTTGATTCTCTCACGTGCTTCTTCTTTCAGTTCAACAAGTTTTCATTTCTTATGTTGATTTGCAATCTTATGGATCATTCTTTATTTTTATGGAACAAGGGCTTTCCTCTTTTTAAACCATGTGACTTTCTTTGTATGGGGTTTGGTGGTGGTTACCTCAACATCACTGTCATGGACTTCCTTCATTGGAGTTGCAACAAGATAGCCCCTTTTCTTAGTTGTCCTTCTAGATTTATTTGGTGGAGGATTTGTAGCAACTAGGGTCACTGTATATGTGACACTATTACCTAGAGGAGGAGTTGCAACCATGACCTCTTTCGGTGTCGGAAGTGAAGGAATTGCTTGTTGGGATGCTTGAAGTGCAACCACTTCTCTCTTAGAGAGTATAAAAGGTGGTTGAATGATGTTATTCTAAGTGTGACCTTCCCTGTGTAGGCCCTATTCCACCAGGAGATTGATAAGTCCATGGTGTGAGATGTAATGTTCCCAAGCCAATTTTTTTGTTGGAAACACTAATTGTTCATTGTTTGATGTTGTTTAGATGTGTGTTTGCAGGTTTTAACATGAAGTTGCGCATTAGGGTTTATGTATATGAGATTAAAGCATGTAGACATGGATCTAAAGATATATCATAAGGAAAGACAAGATACAACAAGAAATACCAATATGGAATCGAATAACTTAGATCCGACCTTTATTTAGATAATATAGAGATATTGATACACCAAATCTATAGATCTAGAAGAATGCCAAGAAAATCCTCCAATTGGAATAAGAGATTCTACAAAATGCTAAAGACTGAATATATAAGCCTCCAAAGGCAATATAATAAGCCGATGCAAGGCACAAGATTGATTTCTTTCCTTCTAGGGTTCAGATCCAAACCCCCCTAGCTGATCTGCACCCTTCTGGATGGCTGAATAAACTCAATATTTCATCCTTGCAGCTAGAGGACTCCAAATACTCTGAAAATTTCTAGAATATTGGATTGAGGCAAGACAAACCCCCTCCTGAAGTGAAAGGATGAAAGATATAGATATGCTCCTCCTTTAACTGAAATCCAAAACTGAGTTGCGCCCTCCTGGATGACTGAAGATACCCAATATTTCGGCCTCACTGCTAGGAGCCTCCAAATGATATGAAACTGGATGGAAGTGTATATCGAGGAAAGACAAATCCCCTGGTGAAGTCTCCAGCTGAATAATGAAGATATGATCCTCCAAACTGATGAAACCCCTTTCTGTAGTGCACCCTCAATCTCTCCAACTTGTGCCAAGCTCTAACAAATCATATGGCAAGTAAGCCTCTACCAAAATAGGCTAGGAATGATGGTCGAGGCCCTACATAGAATACCCAAAAGTCCAAATGTCCAAAAGACTCCTCTACTTCCTGGATCGAACTCTTTGTCCTCCAATGGTGCGCCCCCCTTGCTGAAAACTCCCTAGGTTGCACATTGTTCCTTCCTTGGTTGCTAGATGGTACTTGTAGCTAATATAGAATGGTGTGGGAGGATTATTTCAGCCCCAAGACCAAGCTTGGATCAAGAGAGGTGGCATCTTTCACCACCAAGTTGATCTATAGGGTTTGCAATCTCAAAACCCTCAAAACTCTTTTGTGCTCAAGATCCCAAATGAAAAATGTAATAATAATAAAAAATGAGTGAGAAGTGTGTCCTTCCTTTCTTTCATACTCCAGATCTATTTCTCTGTTGAGTTAGTCAACCCCTAGGGTTAAGTCCTAGATTTTCCACACGTGCTCTTTTATTTCCTTTAGTTACCTTTTCCCCCAAAGTCAACTTAATAATATAACGTTGTTCTTAGGTAATGGATTTAGGTTGACTTTGTCCCCATGATGCATGAGACTAGAGTCTAGTGGGGACAAATAGACTATTGAGTCTCTCAAAACCTCTTCATTAAGAGGTAGGGGACATTACAATCTCCCCTGCTAGAAATTTCTTTCCCACAAGCAATTCTGAACCTATCTCCTATAGCACATGTTCACCTTCCCAAATAGCATCCTCTATGGGTAAATCCTTCCACTTGACCAAGTATTCCTTGATTCTCCTCTTCCTTAACCTCTTTTCCCTAACTTCTAATATTTCTTCTAGAATCAGTATCAACTGCCCCTCTTCATCCAAGAGTGTAAGTTCCTCTATAGGAAGGATGTGTTTACCTATGGCTCTCTTTAAGCATGACACATGAAA
>CBVK0103911938.1:0-24239 GCA_900067695.1 Picea abies | reverse complement strand
AATATTACAAACATGGTCATACTCGATTACTAAAATATTAAAGTATCAAAAGAAATTTCTTTAGTTTTGGACTAACCTCATGATTATTTTTTGGGATGAACTTTCGAAGCACCTTTGGTGGTGCCATCATTGCTACCAGAGCCATTTACACTTCTCAGAATAATAACAACATTTTAAACATAAAACTAGGCTCTTGAAAAAACCTCATGATAATAGTTGGATAATTGTATCTAATTAAGCTAATTAAAATTAATTCAATTCAACAAAACTATAATTAAGTACTAAATAAATGAAATGTCACATGCAATCCTCACCCAGTCAAGAATTTTAAAAGAAGATTCATTTTAAAAGCTTCACTTATGCAACACACAACAACTTTCCCTTGAATTTTTGAAAGTCTATAAAACAAATGAGAGCACATGTAACTAAAAATCTCGAGAAATCAATAATTATTAGATGATGGAGTTCTTGATATAATATCAATGTGTTTGACATATCCTCGCATTAAAGTTTAAAGCCTAACATTTCAAATGAGCAATCATGCTTGCTTATAAAACGAGTTTATGATTAAGACATCATATAATTATTGTAGTAGTGTTAAGGTTCATTAATGGGATTAAAATTGGATTATTTTTATTAATGAAATGTGATAATAAGAATAATAATTCATATTCATGTTAAAATAGATCGTATATGTTAAAAGGTTAGGTTGATTCATAAAATGGGATGTTATTATTTCATACGAAGGTATACATACCCAACCCCCCTCTGGATTTGAACTTGTGACCTCTTAGGAGGAAACACATGTGTAACACCCTGTTTCCCCTAGTATGTAAAAATAACTATAGTGGCCAAGAACTATGGCAAACTCAAAGATGTGAATATTTGATTTGACAGACCTTTGTATAAAAGGTCGATGAATGTAAATTATGTTATGAATATGTAAGGTCGATGAATGTAAATTATGTTATGAATATGTGTTGCATGACTGCTGGGAGGGGGATATGCTAAAAGAGACCACGATGGCTAATGAGAGGTGGTGGAAGGGACCTGGAATGGTTGCGTTAACTTCCACCGAGCCAGTACCGTACTGGTTTTTACTTGCTCAAAGACCAAAGCAACTCTCTAACCCTGGAATGGATTTCTTGTTAGATTGGTAGGTGGGGAGGCTCCTCAAGAGTTAATGAGGGGATGGGGGTGAACCGCCCATCCTTAAAAGCTCTCAGACCAGACCACGGACGATGAAATTCACACCACACACAATCTTCCAGAGAAAAAGACGAGAGGAAGTGTGGTAAAGGGTAGAGAGAGAGAGAGCGCACACAACATGGATCGTGGAAGAGATCTGGAGAAACTTTGGAAACACAGGGAGTTCTGAACATAGGAGAAGGAGAGTAACCTTCGTCTTGGATTATTTTTCTGTATTAGGAGAAGGAGAGTAACCTTCGTCCTTGACTTCCGTTGAGCTGGAAGTAGGAGACTGAATCTCAAAGCATCGTGGTCTAGCTCGGGGGTGGCTAGTGGTAAATCTGTTTGGAGTCACTGAGCCTACGGTTGGGTGGAAATGAGAACCCCTCTCAGCGGTTGCATCATGCCTGGTGGATCTGATAAGCATTTTATGCCTTGTATTTTGAATTTAATATTATGAATACATGCTCATGTTTATATGCCCATAATGATTTATGTGTGGAATGATTGCCTGGTGTTTTAGACTGGAAATAATGGATGCATGTGTATACTTACATGCCATAGTTGGTTTCTGTACAAATTATCAAGTTTGGGACATGAGTTCGCTCCACCGAGAATCATCTTGTTTGCTTGATTCTTGTAATATTTCGGGAAGGCTCCTCGAGAGTACTCTTCCCCAGGAATTACCCCATAAAACTTGGAACCGTACTGAACCTTTACCCAGAGACTCGACTAAGATCAGAGACAATTGCCCAAGAACCATCTGAAGGTTCATGCGATCCGGGTCTGGAAACCTTATGCAAGAAAGAGTATCTCTCTAAGGTCTTGGAGTCATGGGAGTTTGAAGCTCTGAGAGGTTGAATTTCGTGATTCAAGCTCGGAAAGGATAGCGAGTCCAATTATTGAAAGAGAATACCCCATCGTTTGGTAGATGAACGGTTGGAATCCTTTCGGAAATACCCCAGATCTGTCAAGACTAATGGATCTAGAGGAGGAGCACAGGCGTTGACACCTCGACCCTTTCAACCTTCGCAAGTAGCGATGGGATCCAGGACTGTAGATCCAAGGATCTGTCGGAGCTCTATTGACCGTCAATCTTAACCTTTGCATAGGTAGGAGAGTGGACTCGACAACGTTCTGAAAGTCTCGAAGCATTTGGAACCGTCCATCGGTACAGGACGCGTGGCAGTCGGGTGGCATTTTGCTGACTCGCGACTTGGAGTGGTCAAGGGTAGGACTACACGAACTCACGATTCACGACGTGATCGTGGTTGTTAGATCCAAGCCATGGGAGAACCGTTGGATCAGAACCTCCGTGTGGTATCGCGTATCGGGGGTTCAAAGGTTGAAAGAATTTATTTTCGACTGCAGAAGTCGCGAAGTGTTGAGCATCGAGGGCTCATGCGAACACGTGGCACATCCGTTAGGTGGGGACCGCGTGGTTGACAGGTGGCGTAACAACAAGCGCCCAGAGAAAGGTGGAAGTGGGTGACAGGTGGTGGACACATGTCGCCTGGGAAAGAGTCAACCCATTGTTGACTTATCGTGGCTCAGGATTTCGAAGGATGAAGAAGTTGCACCTTGATCATTAAGGTCATGAAACGTCGAGAGCCGAGGTCTCGTGCGACGGGCGGCAGTGACACAACTCGTAAGCAGAGTACAATGGAGGAGACAAGTGGCCTGTACACGTCGCTTTGGCAGAGTCCACGTAATGTTGACCTATCGCGTATCAGGGATTCGCAAAGGAGGAGCACGAAGGCTCAACACTCCAACTCACGAAGTCGCGAGATGCGAGTAGTGCTAGTGTTTAGCCTAGCCTATGGTTATATGTAGTAGGCACTAGTGAGGAGGGAGCCATACCCGTATCACATCTCGGGTATCGGCGATTGGAGAAAGAGGAGTTGAGAGCCTTGACTCTTCAAGTCGCGAGTTGCGAAAGGTGCTTGCACTAAGGCCAGATTGTGGTCGCTTGGAGGAGGATAAGGGAAGGGATGGTCTGCGCTAGGCCCCATTGAAATTCAGGGATTCTGTCCCTCGAAGAAAAAGACGAAAAATCGAGGTTATCGTAGGGGGTGTGTGACAAATTGGTATCAGAGCATGGTTACAACACTTGGCCTGCTTGGGCTCATGAGCGAGTTGCGCAAAAACTCCATTTGAAGTACTCTTAAAAGAAGTAACTCTCTATCCTAACCCTTTTATCAAAATTTGAAGTTAAGAATGAAAATTCTTATTGTGTGTATGCATTTGAAAAATATGAATTATGCACTGGTTATGAATGAATACAAATATTTACTAACAACAAGTGTTTTTCCTGCACACAAGCAGACGATCAACAGTGGGAAACTACAGATGCATAGAATGGTGACGCACCACAAAGTGGGGGATGGCTCCCACAATAGAGACGAAGAGTCTGACGAAAGGAGAGCGGTAGAGACCCCTCCAAATCTAGCTGAGACTGTGAGGAGCCTCATGGTTGAACTACAGAGCTGCAAGGCTGACAACGAGAGGTTGATAAAAGAGTAAGAGAAGCAAACACAAATTAATGTAGTCTTGCTGCACAGTTTATCCGGCATACAAAGACAATTGCATCATGGACCTGACACCAGTCACGTGGACCAATGACAGACAAAGAAAAGTCAAAGTCCACCTGAGATATAGAAACGTGGTCTTTTAAGTGGCCACACTGGGAAGAGAACCTCGAGAAAGGTCCACCCCAGAGATAAGAGGCAAGCGTCAGACGATTCCTCTGGAAAGGAAATTGACGACTTGGAGGGATCTTCTAGTAACAGAACTAGTTCTTATTCCCAAAGAAAATGGAAGAAGCGAAAGCATTCCAAAAGTCATAATCTCGAAGAATTCAAGAAGGCCAAACCACCCTCTTTCGACGGTGAAATAAAGAAGGGGGAGGAAGCAGAGGCCTGGCTGCTTGGACTAAAGAAGTATTTTAGAGTCCACGACTTCTCAGAAAACTTGAAGGCCCGAGTAGCCACTTTCAACTTGAATGGAAAGGCTTCCATTTGGTGGGAATACCTTAAGAATGTAAAAGGGATTCACAAAGAGGACCTATCTTGAGAACAATTTGAGAAATACTTCAGGAAGAAGTATCTGTCGAAAAAGCATTTCGACGAAAAGACTAAAGAATTCTATGAACTCAAGTTGGGGCAACTCACCATAGAGGAATATGTCAGTAGATTCCTTGAGTTGTTGAGGTACGTACCCTATATAAAAGTAGAAAAGGCAAAGGTGCAACGATTCATCAGTGGACTACCTAAGGACTATCAAAACAGGATTGAGTTTGACGAGCCAAAGACCCTAGAAGACACTATTCGAAAGGCAAGATATTGTTATGAACAGCTTGGGCATCAGACAAAACCTTGCGAAGGCTAGAAGAAGAAGAATATTTCAGGATTCCAGAAAAAGGGGTTTAAATCCCCAAGATTTAAAAACTATAAAAAGGACTCAAGGATGAGCTTCTCAACCCGAAGTGTACACCAGCATAATTTCCCCTCCCAGAGTGGAAATATACCTTTTGGATCTACCCCAGGAAATATTGATAACCCAAAGAGAGAACCCTTGAAATGTTGGGGTTGTGGAGAAGAACATCTACTGAGGGATTGCCTGCACTGGCAACAGAGCAGTCGAAGAATTTACAATGTTCAAGAAGCTACCACCGTCAATGATGTGGCCAGGAGTATGCCGCAAATTTATGCAGCCGTGGATAATAAACAAGCTGACCACCAAGCTTCAGTGGTGGAGATGGAAGGTATGATCACCAACCATCTAGTGTCTATTCTAATTGACCCTGGTTCAAATCTGAGTTATATAGCTCTTAAGGCTGTTGATAAGTGTAAATTACAACCACATAAACATGCCAAGCCATGGTTGGTATAGTTAGCCACTGGAACCAAAAGAAAGGTAGCGGAGGTCATACCGGCTTGCCAATTCACTATGGGTGAATTCCCCACCCAAGCAACCCTTAACATACTACCCATAGGGTCGTATGACCTGTTGATTGGTATGGACTAGCTAGCCACATATAAAGCCAGACTGGATTGTTACCATAAAACCTTAGAATGTGTAAGTGAAGAAGGAAGAAGGATGACCCTTCAAGGGATCCAAAAACCTGTCTCGGTGAGACGAATATCATCCCTTCAAATGAGAGAGGATTGCAGAAAGGGATGTCCACTATATGCGATACAGGTGTTGGAATCAGTTGAAGATGACAAACCAAGCCTCGAAGACCACCCCACACTAAGAGAATATAGAGATGTATTTCCAGAAGAGGTACCAGGTTTACCTCCAAGAAGGGACATTGACTTCTCGATATAACTTGCACCAGGAAAGGTGCCAGTGTCTAGGACACCCTATAGGATGAGCACACCTGAGCTAGTTGATCTTAAATTACAACTAAAAGAAATGATGGACAAAGGCTATGTCTGGCCCAGCGTGTCTCCATGTGGAGCAACTAAAAGAAAGACAGTACCCTCCGACTGTGCATAGATTATAGACAACTCAATAAGGTAACCATAAAGAACAAGTACCCCTTACCCCAGATTGATGACTTGTTCGATCAATTGGGAGGTGCTTCCATCTTCTCAAAGATTGACTTGAGATCTGGATACCATCAAGTCCGAGTCAAGGGTGAAGACATCCACAAAAATGCCTTCAGGATGAGATATGGTCACTATGAGTTTGTGGTAGTACCATTTGGATTAACCAATGCCCCTGCCACTTTTATGTGCTTGATGAACAATGTGCTCAGCAAATTCCTAGACAAATTTGTACTGGTTTTTATTGACGATATATTAATCTACTCCAAGAATAGAGAGGAACATGAGGAATATCTTAGACTTGTGCTTCAAGTGCTAAGAGGACATCAACTCTATGCCAAATTTAGCAAGTGCAACTTTTTCCAGAAGCAAATACATTACTTGGGCCATGTCATATCTGAAAAAGGAGTAGCAGTAGACCCTGACAAGATCAGGTCTGTCATGGAATGGCCTACCCCAAAGGACGTTTCAGATGTCAGATCCTTTATGGGCTTAGCAGGATACTATAGGAGATTTATAAAAAGATTATCCAAGATTGGTTGTCCAATCACTGCCCTCCAGAAGAAGGGAGCTAAATTCATGTGGACATAAGAATGTGAAGAAATATTTCAATCCCTAAAACATCTACTGACCCATGCACCCGTGTTGAAGATCACCGATCCCAAAGCTGCCTTCCTCGTGTGCACAAATGCCTGCAAGGAAGGGCTCAGAGGAGTCCTTATGCAAGGAGGAAGTGTAGTCTGCTATGAATCCCGAAAATTGAATGAGCACAAAGTCAACTATGTGACCCATGATCTAGAACTGGCCACCATAGTGCACGCCTTAAAAATGTGGAGGCATTACCTCCTGGGAAGGAAATTTGTACTTATGACAGACCACTATGGATTGTGATATCTATTTGACTAACCAAAGCTCAATGCTAGACAAGCTAGGTGGATGGACCTTCTTAGTGAGTTTGATTTCGAAATCAAACATATCAAGGGAAAGGAAAATAAGGTGGCTGATGCCCTTAGCAGAAGTATGAAAATAATTCATCTAGTAGCGGTGAGCACCTGTGAGACCAACATCAGGGAAAGAGTTAAAAATGCACAAGAAATAGACACATTCTTCCAGACAGTGACCTCGTACCTGGAGCAAGAACCCACAGGGATAAAGTATGAAGGCTACTAGATGATAGATGGAGGTCTGCTAACTTACAGAAACAGATTGTATATTCTAGATTGTGATGACTTGAAGAGGTTTATAATGGATGAACTACATAAAAGACCATATACTGGTCATCCAGGATACCAGAAGATGATCGCGGCCACCAGTAAACAATTCTATTGGCCTGGATTGAAGAAAGACATAGCTGAGTACTTAGCCAAATGCATAGAATGCCAACAGGTTAAAGCAGAACACCGACACCCAGCAGGATTATTACAACCTCTACCAATCTCGGAATGGAAATGGGAAACCATCTCCATGGATTTCATCATCGGATTACCAACCTTGACCAAACAGAATGACACCATCATGGTAGTGGTGGATAAATTAAGCAAGTTCGCTCATTTTATCCCCATCAAGTCGACTTGCAAGGAAATAGACATCGCCAACATATTCATGAAGGAGATATTCAGACTACATGGTATGCCTAAAGAGATCGTGTCTGACAGAGACAGGAAATTTACTTCCAACTTTTGGAAATCCTTGATGATTGGTCTGGAGACCAAATCACTGTTTAACACAGCCTATCATCCTCAAACCGATGGACAGACGGAAAGAGTGAACCAAATATTAGAAGACATGCTAAGGATGCATGTAATGCATCAACCCAAAAAGTGGGAAGATTACCTCCCACTAGTGGAATTCACCTACAACAATGGCTACCAAGAATCCCTGAAGATGAGCCCTTTCGAAGTCCTCTATGGTAGACCGTGCAACACTCTAGTCGGTTGGAGTAATCCCGTGAACAGAGTTACTATTGGACCCAACATGTTGAAAGAAATGGAACAACAAGTGACTTAGATAAAACACAATCTAAAGGTCGCTCAGAATAGACAGAAAAGTTACATCGACCAAAAGAGAAATCCAAGAGAATTCAAGACGGGAGACCACGTATATCTTAGAGTTAGGCCCAGGAAGAGTTCCCTGAGGATGGGAGCTTGTGCCAAGTTGGCACCTCGGTATTGTGGACCCTTTGAAGTTCTAGATAGAGTGGAACCTGTAGCTTATAGGCTAGGATTTCCTCCCACAGTAAAAGCACATGATGTTTTCCATGTTTCATTATTGAAGAAATATGTACATGATTCTAATCATATAATTGACTGGTCTGTGATTCAGGTGGAACTGGCGGGAGAATACCTACCAGAACCTCAATGCATATTGGATAGAAAGGAAACCCCACTCATGAACCGAACCATTGCATAGGTCAAGGTGCAGTGGAAACATTTTGGTCCAAATGAGGCTACGTGGAAATATGTGTTGTATGATTGCTGGGAGGGGGATGCGCTAAAAGAGACCACGATGACTAATGAGAGGTGGTGGAAGGGACCTGGAATGGTTGCGTTAATTTCCACCGAGCTAGTACTGTACTGGTTTTTACTTGCTCAAAGACCAAAGCAACTCTCTGAACCTGGAATGGATTTCCCGTCAGATTGGTAGGTGGGGAGGCTCCTTAAGAGTTAATGAGGGGATGGGGGTGAACCGCCCATCTGTAAAACCTCTCAGACCTGACCATGGACGGGGAAATTCACGCCACACACAATCTTCCAGAGAAAAAGGCAAGAGAGGAAGTGTGGTAAAGGGTAGAGAGAGAGAAAGTGCACGCGACAGGGATCGCGGAAGAGAACTAGAGAAACTCTGGAAACACAGGGAGTTCTGAACATAGGAGGAGAGTAACCTTCGTCCTGGATTATTTTTCTGTATCAGGAGAAGGAGAGTAACCTTTGTCCTTGACTTCCGTTGAGCTGGAAGTAGAAGACTGAATCTCAAAGCATCGTGGTCTAGCTCGGGGGTGGCTAGTGGTAAATCCGTTTGGAGTCAGTAAGCCTACGATTGGGTGGAAACGAGCACCCCTCTCAGTGGTTGCATCACGCCTGGTGGATTTGATAAGTGTTTAATGCCTTGTATTTTGAATTGAATATCATGAATACATGCTCATGTTATATGCCCTTAATGATTTTTGTGTGGAATGATTGCCTGGTGTTTTAGACTGGAAATAATGGATGCATGTGTATACTTACATGCCATAGTTGGTTTCTGTACAAATGATTAAGTCTGGGACATGAGTTCGCTCCATCGAGAATCGTCTTGTTTGCTTGATTCTCGTAATATTCTGGGAAGCCTCCTCTCTTCCTCGGGAATTACCCCATAAACCTTGGAACCGTACCGAACCTTTACCCAGAGACTCGACTAAGATCAGGGACAATTGCCCAAGAACCATCTGAAGGTTCATGTGATCCGGGTTTGGAAACCTTATGAAAGAAAGAGTAGCTCTCTAAGGTCTCGGAGTCGTGGGAGTTTGAAGCTCCGAGAGGTTGAATTTCGTGATTCAAGCTCAGAAAGGATAGTGAGTCCAATTATCGAAAGAGAATACCCCATCATTTGGTAGACGAACGGTTGGAATCCTTTCGAAAATACCCCAGATTTGTCAAGACCGATGGATCTAGAGGAGGAGCGCAAGCTTTAACACCTCGACCCTTTCAGCCTTCGCAAGTAGCGATGGGATCCAGGACCGTAGATCCAAGGATCTGTCGAAGCTCTATTGACCATCGATCTTAACCTTTGCATAGGCAGGAGAGTAAACTCGACAACGTCCTGAAAGTCCTGAAGCATTCGAAACCGTCCATCGGGACAGGACGCGTGGCAGTCGGGTAGAATTTCGCTGACTCGCGACTTGGAGTGGTCAAGGGTAGGATTGCACAAACTCACGATTCACAAAATCACGATGTGATCATGGTCATTGGATCCAAGCCACAAGAGAACCGTTGGATCAGAAACTCTGCATGGTATCGCGTATCGGGGGTTCAAAGGTTGAAAGAATTTATTTTCGACTGCAGAAGTCACGAAGTGTCGAGCATCGAGGGCTCGTGCGAACACGTGGCACATCCGTTAGGTGGGGACCGTGTGGTTGATAGGTGGTGTAACAACAAGCGCCCAGAGAAAGGTGGAAGTGGGTGACAGGTGGTGGACACATGTCGCCTGGGAAAGAGTCAACCCATTGTTGACTTATCGTGGCTCAGAGTTTCGAAGGATGAAGAAGTTGCACCTTGATCGCTAAGGTCGTGAAACGCCGAGAGCCGAGGTCTCGTGCGATAGGCGGCACTGACACAACTCGTAAGCAGAGTACAATGGAGGAGACAAGTGGCATGTACACATCGCTTTGGCAGAGTCCACATAACATTGACCTATCGCGTATCGGGGATTTGCAAAGGAGGAGCACGAGGGCCCAACACTCCAACTCGCGAAGTCGCAAGATGTGAGTAGTGCTAGTGTTTAGCCTAGCCTATGGTTATATGTAGTAGGCGCTAGTGAGGAGGGAGCCATACCTGTATCGCATCTCAGGTATCGACGATTGGAGAAAGAGGAGTCGAGAGCCTGGACTCTCCAACTCGCGAGTTGTGAAAGGCGCTTGTGCTAAGGCCAGGTTGTGGTCGCTTAGAGGAGGATAAGGGAAGGGATGGTCTGCACTAGGCCCCATAGAAATTCGAGGATTCTGTCCCTCGAAGAAAAAGATGAAAAATCTAGGTTGTCGTAGTGGGTGTGTGACAACATGTTCTTATTTGAATTACACAATAGAATATGATATATGGAGAGGCATGTAGATTTGAATATATGGAGAGGCATGTAGATTTGAATTACATAATAGCAAGAGGAGGGTAATGAGGCAAGTGGGGAAAAGGGCGTTGGCTAAACATTCTACCTTTTGGATTTTTTGGCCGGAATCCAGTGATGTAAATTTGGACAGAATCACTATTTTATGTTGTTTAAATTGCATTTCTAAATGCATAAATGGATTTAGCGCACTGAAAAACCCCTAGGGCACTTAGATTATACAAACTTAGCCACTCAAATCTCCAGATCCAACCATTCATCACCGAATTTCGGGCAAAATCAAACGGAAAAATTTACTGGAAAAATAGTCAAAATGTAGAACGTTTAGACTACTGCAGGGAAAAAAGCATGAGAAAGATGGATTTGGTTGAGTTGTCACTTATCCACCTTAGAGATCCCCTTTCAAATTTTGGAAAAGTGTCATTTCATATTTGGAAAAGGTTTTTTTACTATATGATTGACACATTGTCGTTATCTCATTCTTGATATGAAAACCTTTATAGTGTTGTATGTTTCATTCTTTTTCTTTCATTGAGTTTATTGTGTTTTTCTCTTTTGTCACATTTAACCATGACTTCTGCATTATTATGAGGAAATATTGCTATGGTGTTGGAAATATATGACTACCACATAGTGTGTTGGAGCGTAGGATGAAAAATTACTAGCATATCCCTAAATAGGGGAAAGGAAACATTGAAGTGAAGTAGAGATTATATGTATTATAATTATAATTTATTTTCATCTTCTACAATCAAGAATGCTAAAGAATACTAGAAGCAAGTCTGGTTCATGCAGAGGTCACATCATTCTTCTGTAATGGATGTGGAAGTAGGAAGAAGTAACAGCCAAGGAGAACAACATTGGCCTTGGCTTATTAGAGCTTTGGAGTGGTGTATGGGGTTTGAGAACATTACCTCTGTATGTATACAAGAGCATGTTTTCTCAAAAGCTAAGGCTTCGTGAGCAAGACGATGAGATTTTGGGAGTTCTCTCATTTATATTGTGGACATTCATATTCGTTTCTCTCTGCAAATATATCTTCTTCATCTTGGTTGCAAATAACAATGGTGAAGGTATGCGGTAAGCTTATCTGTGCCCTGGTCAGGTTCGAGTCTTATAAAGTTCTTTGATTGTTTTCCCTCATCTTACCTAACCTAAAATGGACTTCGTTCATGTTCATGTATAGATGTAACTATATATATATATATATATATAGAGAGAGAGAGAGAGAGAGAGAGAGAGAGAGAGAGATTGGAAATTTTTAAAAATCAATGTGTGATATTTGATCTATTAGATGATTAGATATGTAAGTTAATATAAAAACAAAAATTGTGTTGATGAAACTACCACTATAACCTTCAGATACATGATACATGAGAACAATTTTTGCAATATTATTTATTATATTTTTTTTCTTCATTATAAAAAAGGTATTCAAAATAAACTTTCAAAATTTTAGATTGAAAAATTGATAAAATTTTAGATTTTTTCCCCTAAAGTTTAGCTTTTTTTTTAGGAATGCCTTTTTTTTAAGAGTTCAAATTAACAACTTATAAATAAATCACATATAACTTATTAATAATCAACTCACTAAAAACAAATCATGTAAAGTGAAATTGGAATTTGAATTTAAATAGAGAATATATCATTTTTTCTTTGCAACCACGCAAACTATAACAATGTTAGATAACAATCATGTTTCAAATATTCTAAAAAGGAAATAAACAATCTTTAATTTAATTTTAAATTAAATATTATTTATAATAAAAATAATGTTATATATTTGGTTAGTAAAGGAATACTCCGAGGGGTGTTTTTTAATGCAATAATGTGATTGTTTGTAATATTGACAAGCGAACAACCTTTAAGTTAGGACCAACCCTCCTCCTAAGCAAGGGTTGATTTGACCTCACTAGGTTAGATAGGGCCCTTTCTAAATTGACCACGACCTTTTTAGGTTGACTAAGACCTTTTAGTAGAAGAAATGTGTACATTTTCATACAAAATTGATACATAAAAAACAATAAAGTGGAACAAAGGTTTTAATTTTGTATCTCTCTGGCAAGTTTTTATGATCATAATCTCTATAAATAAAGTGGTAGCTGTTAAGGAAGTCAATTGAGGGCTCTTTTGAAATGTGGTTAAAATTAACCTTACTTAATCAATGATGTGAAATCATATTTTTATTATTAATTCTAAGTTATTTAGAAATAGTAATAAATATATGTTGAAATATTATTAAAGTAATATTATATTATAATGTAAATTAAAAATCAATTTAAACAAAATAGACAAATTAAATCATGAACGTGAAAGTATTAAAGGAAAGGAAGTAAATAATAAATAAAATGTGTATGAAGTAATTTAAAATATAATAATACTTGTATTGTTGTGTAACTATGTTATATACTATTTTGTAAAAGAGAGCGAGCTAAAACAAGATGTTAAGTTTCTATGTTTTGTATTGTGTATATTATATATAGGAACACATTTTAATTATGAGAATAGATGTTAATTTTTTTAAGACAATTTCATTTTATAATTATCAATAATTATTCATCTCCTAGTGTGTCAGGTGTTATTGTTGGTGTGTGTGTGTAATAGTCTTGATGATGGTTGAAATTCTTGGTGCGTGTACTGGATGTTAAGTGTGCTTGTGGGATGTTGAGGCATGCACATGCATGGTGCTGAGGTGGTGTACATAGTGCTTTCTACACCAATTTTTGTTGAGGGTTTAGAGTGCAACCTCTTGAACCCCATGAGGTTGCCAAGGAAGCTACTCTATGATCCTATGACGAAACATTATGTGCCTCGATTTTAAAGTGTAAGGTTTAACCTAGTTAGAGGAGGCAAGTGTGAGGGATAGGCACTTTCACACACACACATATAATTTTTAAGTGCTTTGAGCTTTACACAAGTAGTCTTGGGGTTGTTCCTCAAGCTGGCTTTTTTTCATGTACCTAGAGGCCTTCCTTGGCCATCAAGCCACTCCATGCAAATTTATTTTCATAATTAACTAGTTATAGCTAATTCTACCTCTAACAACAATATACTTTCAAATTTATACACACAACCATATAACAACATAAATAACCATACATATTTCAAATTCATTCATTACCTAATTCATTAATGAGATCACATAATAAATTACAAATATAAAACATTCCACACAAAGTTGATTATAAATACTCATATGTAATGAATGCAAGTCCACCAAACTAGTTGTTGATGAGCAATTCACTACCCAACTATAGGAATCAATAATGGATTGCACCCCCGAGACAGATCGTGATACCACTAGGGAAAAGGAAGCTCCTATAGGGCTCTAATACCCATCTCTCTCATGAAAATCCAATTTGATCATTCCTGAGCATGCTAAGCCCTCACCCAACCATTAGTCCACCATGGCACTTTCTTCGCCTTCATAGCACAAGGAATATCTTCCCTTTCTCTACTCCATGGTCCCTTAGAGATATTATTCCCTTCCAGTGCAAGCATAGAGAGTCCAAGCATGTTGGTTTCCTACTTCGAATGACCTAGAAGAGAATGCTTGGCTAAAACAATCCACGAAGAACACTAAAGTATTGTAATTTTTAATGGTGTTTGTTTCAACTATTGTGGACATTCAAGCCACACATTTTCTCTAAAAACCATCACATTCCTTCTCCTATACTCAACATCAAGCCCCCTAGACTCCACATTCTCATACCAACCATGAGTGCATGGGGTCCTCTTACTATTGTAAGCATAATACCATGATTTCACACAAGTTCCCTTTAGAACCAAGAAGAGGAGAATTCAAATTGGATAATGGAGAAGAGTGTAAGAATGATCCATGAATGGGGTAAACCATGGATGTTTCTCCCCAAGTGTTGCATAAGACAATTGTGTATTTGTAAGGAAACATGGGCAAGGACAATTATACCTCAAAGGACAAGTATCAAGTAAAATCACCCATGCATCTCGTTTCTTTTTCCCCTCTTTTGGTATCACGGTCCCTTGTTGCTTCCTCAAGCAACATTTTTGGTAGATTATCTACTATTATGTATTTTATTGTATTCATGATTTTACATACATAAGCATACCATGGAAAACATGACAACCGCAGCATAATCTAGCCCATTGGGGGACTCATATGTGTTTTCTAGTTGAGCCTTGGCCTTGAGCTTCACACTAGGAATGATTACAATGAAATTACATTATTTTATACACAAGTTCATATAAATCATCCCACATGGATTAAATCCCATCACATAACTTCATCATTTGAATAATACATGATTAACATATTATAATTCAGTGGTCAAAACTAGGATATTGCATTCCCCTCCACCTTGGAATATCATTGTCCTTGGTGAACTTTTTGTCTAGCAATTGAACCACGTCTTCATTCTTTATCCATATCCATAATGCTATCCTCTCCATTATAAAATTGTGTTTGTTGGCTATCTTAAACAAGAACTTTCAACAATTCCATTCACTACCTTGAAATGCTTCCAAGGCCCTAGAATTTTTGTGTATACTTATCACAATCATCAAATGAAAGTGCACATGTCATAACCATTAAATGCAACAATTATCCCATTCAAAAGAATTCATAACCAAAGCACTTATATTCACAATACTAGATACAATATGTGACTTCAACCCAATACTTATATGTATCAAAATGCTCACTTCACATGGCTACCATGGGAGAGATTCAATTTTCTATCTCCTTTAACACCCCAAAAATATATTGCCTCTTGGTTCAAGCCAACATGTTCCATGAATCTCATATAGAAAATTCATTCAAGTCCCCTCTTCCTCGTAGCACTCACCCTTATAGGTTCTGACATCCCTTCCTCTGCTAAACAATACCTCAATTGATCCATTGTTTACTAAGGCTTTCACATCCAAGAAGAGCATAGGCTTCTAGAAAGTTTACTGCCAAGGCATCATGTTGGAAACCTCAAAACAATCATTATCTAAAGGAAATCAAGGGATAACAATGGTTCTTGTGTTATTGGAGTAGCATCATGATGTGGGAACAATTCCACACAAGTAGAGTTCAACATTGAATATGCAAAATAAAAATCTTTGACTACCTTCTATTAATAAAAAACCAAGCTTATATAGCTATACATCAAGAAAAATGAATTCAACCAATATGGAAACAAGCTCCTAAAAAATAGAAGCTAAAAATAATAATAGAGATACGACTTCAACCACCATGGAGACAAGATCCTAAAAAATAGAAACTAAACATAATAATGGAGATAGTTGGAGAGATTCTCTCAACTCCTCCATAAGATAGGAAACTAAGAGATCTCGACAATAATAGTAGGGATAATGCTCACAAAATAACAAGAAGGTTCATAATTCTTAAGTAACAAATAATGCCTAAATATTAATATCCCTATCACATCATCCCTGTGATTTCAATATTCTAGCAACCATCATCTATCCTCGCAATGTAGATTTGTCATCTCGCCTATATCATAGACATACAATTATCATAAGATATTATCATCACTATGTCAATCAAAATTTTGAACTTGTTTCATACAATAATCAAATTTAACAATTGTGAGATACCTATCATAATGTTGGTCTTTACATGCAATACTAACTAATCTTCATTGTGAGCTTACTCTCATGGCCATATCAAAGACAAATCTACTGCAATTTGTCCTTCTTGATAGAGTTTTTATTCAACCAAACAAAACATGAATATTCATGCATAAAATCTTTTCATTGCTACATCCCCACAACATCATAGAATTATATCACACCAATAATTCAATCACTTTCAACTATTAACATATTTAATTGCAATGAAATAGCATTCATCATATATGCATTATTAGCACAAATATTTGTTCTCACAATGCAATCAACATGTGAAATTATATCAACATTTTCAAGCATGTGTAAGGATTTATGTATGCTTAACCACAACTTGCACAAATTTCACATAGTCTACTTATGGACGTTTACATTACCCCGAATACCATGTCATCAAGTCATGCAATTCACCATGACAATTTGGAAGGCTTAGCCAATACTTTGACACATCAACCAACCATCTCACCAATTCTTATTCGACCATCTGGACACATTCCTCTTTATCCAAACACAACACAAGGGAAGGCCTTTCCTTTCTCTACTCAACAAATCTTCATGAACCCTTCCCCTTTAGTGCTCTTCGGTGTAGGCAAAAAGGTCACAATCCATGATATTGATACAAGCAGGGAGACCGTTGGATATTTGTGAAAAGATATAGACTTCCCTAAGTCCAACAACATCATGGTCTCATACATGGTTATGCCACATGGCATTCGTTTTCACATTTTGGGCATAAGTATTCACTTGCTTGGTAATGTTACTCATAAACAACTCAACACAAGTATTATATTTCATGAATGCATTAAAGGGTTCAAAAAATTTACACGTGCAAGGCTTACTGCTTTTACCATACCCCCACTTGGGTATCAATCACATGCATGCATTCAAATACCATCCATTACTCTCTTGATATTAAGCATAATTAAATGAATTCTTACCAAAACCCTTGTCAATGATTCATCATACATATATGGGCACTAGCATCATCTTTGATATTACCTATTTAGATGGTGCCTCATGAGAGATTACAACTTCCCATCACCAACCTCTTAACAAGTATATTCTTGTTCATATCATTCTTGGTTACACAACCATTAACAACCATAATTAGTTATAACATCACATTTATCACATATGTAACAACATGCCTATATATGACTATATGCACATTACTACACATTTTTCTCTCAATATGCTCCCTAGTGCATATACATTTCAACAAGTCTCACTCTCGCATTTATCAAGATTTGTATGCCTTAATTATTTTCTTATTATTACATTCCTCAAACTAGAGAAATATAAACACATAGCTAGAGACAAGTTCAAGAAAACTCCCTTCCAACTTTTATGCCTAACAAGGGTTCCATAGTTCACATTTGATTCAATACATGGACATACTTCCAACCACACACACACAAAAGACATCGGTAGTAACTTTCTCAACCAAGTAGCAATTCATAATCCATATACACTACATTATTTACTACTTTGAATAACAAATAACACATAGCTTTCTGAAAGAAAAATAGAAAACTAAGATGAGAAACTCCCTTTAGAGTCATAATTGCATCGTTGGCCATGTCCAGCTCTTTCCACTACCCATTCCTTGGAACTTGCAAGCTTTATGTCATCTCATGGTGCCTTCAAATTTCATCTAACTCTTAACAACTTTCTTTGTTTTTCCTTGATTAGTCCCAACCCATGCACAACCGAGTTTTCCATCCTTGGCTATTTCTTGATCAATGTAAAGTTCTCCATTTACTTCACATTCTTTAACATAAGTTGTTGGTTCATATCCTGACCATATGATCGCCACCTCATGTATGGATTTCAATGGTGCATTCATGAAGAGTCATGATTCCCATTATGATCAACAACCTTTCCAAACACACATACATCTTACACTAAGATGTTTAGCCATTGCTTGCTTCCATAACATGCTCCCATTGTTTGTTGACCATTCTATTGGTCCATCACTGATTGTAAACTCAACCAAACATAAAATTGTTTCCACATCCATTCCCAAAGTAACATGGTTAAACAATCACATGGATGTGTACTTATACCATGGCTTGTTGTCTAACTCCATTATGTAGAGACAAGGTTTTTATACCATGGGCATTCACAACTCTTATTTGCAAATGGAATTTCATATGATTCTTGTAGACAAACACATTGCTTTCATTTCTTACTAAGGACACCAATAACCTTGGTATATTTATATCATGATTAATCATCAAGTCAAATATGCCATGTAAACCTATTCATCATTCCATCATTTAACTTTCCAGTTGAAAAGCACCTTAGACTATCATGCTCTTTGCCTAACCAATTAAGGCCCCACATTGTGTTGTGCAAGCACCACTATGAAACATGTGTAGTTATCCTCAGTCACTTTTGCAACTGTTATGCTCATACTTCATCATAAACCTCTTTCCCCAAGTTTAGGATACTTTAGGGGACATTTGGATTGACAATTTTTCTTGTCAAATCAATCCTAGAGGCTCTATTATGAAATTACTTTAGCGTAACCAAAATAACATTTTACAAGCATGAACCTTATATTATATTATCCTCTAAAATATATTTCCAATGCATATACTTTTGCCTCATTTTGAGTTCAAAGTTGAAAGTTACAATGCCTAGAAGTTCTCAACTTACCCATTTTATGCTCTTTTCACTAGTGCAAATCAAGGTCAAAGACCATCTTCCATACCAATGGAAGAAAATCAAATGAAATCTAGAAAACATTTGTTTTGGGACATGATATTATTCTCATATGTGAACACTCATTGACCTTCATCTAGGAAATCTACAATTCCAACCATCTTCTACATCCTTCTAAATATGTCAAGTTACCTTTTTTGGCACTTTGTCCATTTTGTTAGAAAATCTGGCAAAAATCATTATCTTTAAAAATAGAGATCTACAAAATTTTCATGAGGAAAAATTTGTCCAAATTATTGAAGTGATGAAATGTTGAACTAGGAAAATTTTTCTAGATTTGTTTTCTTAGTCACTTTTCCTTCAAATACATTTTCCAAAACAAAAAAGTGTTGAAATAGTGGATTTGGCCCCATTTTTACAATTCCACTCAAAATTCTTTGAAATATTTCCAAATATTTTTTTGGGTTTTCTTGTACCTACCCATAGTCCCTCCTCTCCAATTTTCATCAAGATGAAGTTGTTGGTAGAAAGTGTTGTCTCATCCTTTGAAAATTGCACTTTGCCAATTCTCGGGGTTTTAATGCAAAATTTACAAACTAGTTCTCAAGGACATTTTTGTAGACCATCACTATGGACTTCCGCCTGAAATTCCAGTTCCATCCGAGTTTGTATACTCAATTTATGCCCAAAATTAGATTTTGGCTCTAGACCCTTTTTTGGCAGTGGTATATTTTCCACCATGTGGCAACACTTCACTTGTGGGAAGGGGTTGAAGGGTTCTCTCCCATTAAGGCATTGACCTATTTTGAGCATCATATATTTTCAAGAGATTGAGCTCATTCAAGCATCGTCCCTCTTTTGAAAAAAGGTCCATTTTAAAACATCAGGCCAAATCGAAATAATGCCTATTGGGCCTCTTTCAAACTTTGACTAGCATGCCTCTCTAAACTTCACACCATCTCAGATTATGTTGGGTATGTGTTATATTCTTTGCACGACTAGTCATAGTGATTACTACATTGTGTTGTGTGCATAGGGGGGTTTGAGGGGGGCGATGGCCCCCCTACGTGGGGGTTCGAGCGCAACGCCCCCAATTTTTTTTTCCTTGGGAAACATGTCGCATTTTTGCCTCGTTTTTCATGTCCATTGTTGGGTAGTTTTTTGGCACATGGTTTTTGCCGATGGTTTTCTATTTCCAGTTAAGGAATTAGGATTTTTGACTAATCCAGGTCATTGGGTTAGGGTTTTGGATGTCGTTGGCTCCTAATGTATCACTATGAATGAATATATAATATGTTGGTTTTCTCAGTTTGGGTTTCCAAGGGAAAAATCTATGTGTAATGTGTGTATTTGCCATTGTATTTTTTTTGTTCTTTTATTGAACATCTACCTGCAGTAAAATATTGTACAAGGTTAAAATCAACATTTGGTTTTAGATCTTTGTTGGCTTTAGGGGGACACCTTTGTGGTCAAGGGTTTGGATCGAGACTATGGTAAGCCTTGGCACATTGGGAGATCCGTGGTATTGATTTTTCATGTGAAAAGAAATGGCGAGTAGTTCGAAAATGGAGATTAAGACGTTTAATGGGAAAAGTTTTGAGTTGTGGAAGATCAAGGATTCAATATTATCTATAGCTATTACTTCCTTAATGTTGATTTAAATTCCGACCATGAGGAAAGAAGATTACCACACTTACTTTTGTCCTCAAGCTTTCTCTCCCACCATACGAGAGCAGTGCCTTCCAACTGAAGAGAGGCTAATTGCACTTTCACTTCCTCTGCATCAATCTATTGTACATGACAATATACTTCAACCTGTCGGATCCAATTATCTAGCTTTTCAAGATTAGCATCTCCATTAAACATAGGTAAATCATGTTTTACATCAAGCTTTAATAATGGTTTCTTAAAAGAGGCTTGATGGTTAGCATTAGAATGATGAGAATGATCAGAGCAAGAAGAGCTAGAACTTAATGGTGGAGATGGAGGCTCAGGAGGGTCTCCTCCAGCCCCTTGGTTCACTGAAGCATTTTCATCTACTTGTGCTTCCTTTTTCTACCCTTTCTTTTTCATCGTCTTCTCATAGTCCCCATACATTCTTTCGACCATATCTGACATGCAATAGAAGACCATATGGAAGTTTTTATCCTATTCATCACGCTTGTCCTCTTCATCTGTTTTCTTCCTTCAAGATGCTCGACCAATCTCTAGGCTGAAAGTCTAAAGTGTTCCTTCACCCTACTTATGCTTGGCTCTAGTAAGCATTCACACTCAACAATTCAAGTCAAAGATGGCTGCTCTGATACCAACATGATCCATGATCTTTTCATCGTTATGACTTATTAAAGAATTGTATTAAATGAGCATAAATTAAAGTGCACCATAAAGAAGGAAAGCACAATAAGAAGGAGACCTAAGCATCAATATGAACACAAAACTTGATAATGGAGTTCGTCCCTAATGGACTACGTCTCTGGGTCCTGCTCTCAAATGGGTAGGCCTTTTTATTAACTCAACAAAAGGATTTGGTAAAATACATAAGTATACCTCATTCTGGAAATAAGCTGCAAAAACTTTGCTCAGAACAAAAAATAGGCAACACCATTGAATTCGTGGTGTCGAATTACCCAAAAATGACTGTCTCCATGCTTCAATCTGACACTGGTATACTCAGGCCCATCAAAAATCTCGTCTCGATTTCTGTGCCTACAACATGCAATAAATGTCTGTACTCCTATGTATTGTTTTCCATGTCTAGACTTACCTAGTTGCGCGCCTCTCCCCAACGCTGTCCAAAAAATGACTTTAAGTAATTTTCGGTTGACGAATGTACCAACGTAGGGCTACTAGGTTGGTTGGTAAATTTGGCAATTGTTAAGGCGAAGGGTCCCGGGAGGTCCGGGGTTCAAATCCCGCTCGACCTGTTTTAGTGTTTGGTTTTGATTTAATTAGAATTTTGGGCAAGGTTCGTTGGACCGGTCACTGGAATCGGCGTTGGGCGATCGTGCCTATCGTCGACTGTTCTATCCACGTACACACACACACACACACATCGTTAGATTTGGCTGTTGGATCCAACGACCGGTCATTTTGTTTTCCTGCCATCGGATACTAGCCCTCATTGGGAAAACTGTGGGTGCCACGTGGCACCTCCATATTGGTCCATGTGGCACCTTCCTATTGGCTTCTCGATACATAATCAACTGCGCATGTGGCACCGACATCACCCTACCGTGTGTTGTGTTGTGATTGAGCCACATGGTGATCCTTGGGTGGTGCCACGTGGCAAATTTCCATTTGCCCACTTGACACCTTGAAAACACCAAATCCACTTGACACATGGCAGCCTGTGGGGATGCCATGTGGCATGTTGACGTCAGCATTATGTCTTGCTAACATCATCCTATCCAGTCAGTTGTTGGAGTCAGTAGTACGAATGTTGATGTGTCCTTGTTGACTTTGATCTCGTTAACCAAACTTTGACTGGCCATAACTTCTTCATCTGGACTCTGTTTGACGAACCATTTATGTCGTTGGAAAGATTGTGGCATGCTCTTCGCAATGATGCCAATTTTGCTAAGTTTTGTTTTTCCCTTTTCTATTTGTTGAGGCCATTCTGAGCTTCATAAGATACTTCTGACAACTCTGAGTCATTCTTAGGCCTTCCTGGATCTACACTACTTCTTGTAGTTCCCTTTGTTTCCACATCTCCATAATACCTTTACAAACTTTTCGGGAGATTTAGATATACCCTTAGACTTAGATATCCCACTTGAGGACTTAGATCTATTTCTTTCCTGGGAGCGTCCTCTTGCAAATAATGTGTTTGTGCTCTATCCTTCCATGTTCTTCTGTCTCATCTCCTCTGACAACAAGAAAAAGACCACTTCATCAAACTTCGAGGGAATTGTATTACTACCTATGGCCACAACCAGACTCACAAGTCTGGTAAAGAGCACAGTAAACCGATACACTTATCTTCATCTGAAATTTTAATCTCAACAAATACTAACTGATCTTCTGTCTCATCTCCTCTGACAACAAGGAAAAGACCACTTCATCAAACTTCGAGGGAATTGTATTACTACCTATGGCCACAACCAGACTCACGAGTCTGGTAAAGAGCACAGTAAACCGATACACTTATCTTCATCTGAAATTTTAATCTCAACAAATACTAACTGACTTACCACAGTATTGAAAGCGTTCAAATGCTCTGCCACTGAGTCTCCATCTCTCATCCTCAGATTATACAACTTTTTTCTCAAGAAAATTTTATTTAATAGGGACTTAAACTGATACAACTTCCCCAACTTATGCCATAAATATTTGGCTATAGATTCCTCCGACACATTCGATAATACTGAATCCGAGAGACACAGTCGAAATGTGCTCTTCGCCTTTCGATCCAACTTTTTCCAGTCATCTGTTGAAGTTCTTGTAGGTGCAGTACCTGGATCCACTGCGGTCCACTAATCTTTGTCCACCAACAAATCTTCCACCTTGATCTTCCACAACTCAAAACTTTTCCCATTAAACGTCTTAATCTCCATTTTCGAACTACTCGCCATTTCTTTTCACATGAAAAATCAATACCACGGATCTCCCAATGTACCAACACTTACCATAGTCTCGATCCAAACCCTTGACCACAAAGGTGTCCCCCTAAAGCCAACAAAGATCTAAAACCAAATGTTGATTTTAACCTTGTACAATATTTTACTGTAGGTAGATGTTCAATAAAAGAACAAAAAAAATACAATGGCAAATACACACATTACACATAGATTTTTCCCTTGGAAACCCAAACTGAGAAAACCAACATATTATATATTCATTCATAGTGATACATTAGGAGCCAACGACATCCAAAACCCTAACCCAATGACCCAGATTAGTCAACAACCCTAATTCCTTAACCGAAAATAGAAAACCATCGGCAAAAACCATGTGCCGAAAAACCACCCAACAATGGACATGAAAATCAAGGAGACTTGAAAAACGAGGCAAAAATGCGACACGTTTCTTGAGGCAAATAATATAACACATACCCAACATTCTCCCACTTGTTGTTTTCTTTGCACTTAACCGAAAATAGAAAACCATCGGCAAAAACCATGTGCCGAAAAACCACCCAACAATGGACATGAAAATCAAGGAGACTTGAAAAATGAGGCAAAAATGCAACACGTTTCTTGAGGCAAATAATATAACACATACCCAACATTCTCCCACTTGTTGTTTTCTTTGCATATAGGGGGTTACAGGGTTACATAGTCAACAATTGGCCAGCAATGACCATGGATCCTCTACACAGAGAGAACTTCTCAGTGCTCAAATATTTTGTTAATGAATTTGCAACATTCTTCAAAGTGTCCACCTTCATCAGTAACACTTTCTTTTCTTCAA
>CBVK0103911889.1:0-10425 GCA_900067695.1 Picea abies | reverse complement strand
AATCATGGCAGAGTAGGAAGTATGTCTTGTTGTTGTTGCTCATTGTATTGCAAGACCTTCTGAAGAACTTGGAGATCAAGATCAACCTAGATCGAGCAAGCACAAACGTCGGTAAAACGTATTTACCCTTATTCTTTCTTCTTCTTTGAATATTTTAGCTTCATGAAAAGGAATGTCAGTGTCCACAATAACACTTTTTTGTCTTGGTCATAGGGGTCTAGTATCCAAGAGGAAATCCACTTGTCCATGGTGGGATTCTCCTGTAACAACATCCCCACTTGAGAAATGGTTATTAGCGCTCGAATCACTCGATGAATATCGACAAGAATCCTTACAGAACAATGAAGTTGCCAAAAAGTGGACCAAAGCCACATTTGACCGCCAAGTTAACCTTCGGTCGCTTATCGAAGGCGACCTTGTGTTGGCCTATGATATCTCCCATGATACTCTCAACCATGACAAATTCAAATCCCTATGGCGAGGACCTTATGTCATCCGCCATTGTCTTGCTAAGGGAAACTACATCTTAGGCCACCCCAGAGGCGCTACCCTCAAGGACCCGGTCAACGGGTTATACTTTAAGAAATTCTACCCTTGAGTGTAACCATTTTACGTTAGGATTTCCTTGCTTTCCTAGTTGTTTTTAGTCTTTTTTTGAAATAGCTCTCTCATAATGTTAGCCTAATCCAGTGTCCTTGTGTCAACAGATGAATTCTCCATTCACTTATCACATCGGGTATGCAAATGGAGCCAACCGCTAGACCCGAAATCTCACTTCGGCAACTTCGACCATTAACACCCCCAACCATGTGTTGGTCCACTCTATTGGTATATGCCTCGGCCCCGCCACCAATAACCAAGCTGAATACGCTGTTGTCATTGGTCTCCTCTCCGAGGCTAGTCACCTTCATATTCGCCACCTTAGCGTTCTCTTAGATTCTCAACTCATCGTCCATCATCAAAACAATCTGTATTGTGTCTGTGATCCATGCCTATATTGCAAGTACGTGCAAGTCAAACTTTTGATACGAAATTTTGAGTCCATCACATTTACTCATATTTCTAGAAACCACAACCATATGGTATATAACATATCTAATCAAGTACTAGATTGGCGTTTATCACATTAACATACATATTGCATTCATCCATCAACAACTAAAGAAAAAAAAAATATCAAATGCATACACACATGTATCAAATGGCCTACTCATATATATAGATTGCTCTTGTGTTTGATACAAAAAATCAGTACACACATGCCTTAGCTCACTGGCTAGGCACTCTCATCATATCTATAGAAAACAGGGAAGTTCCAGTGACTCCTACATAATACAAAATCAGACCCAACCTATATATGGTCCTCCTACCAACTAGGGTGACCCTAGTCGCGGTACATCCCCACTAGGTGGTGGAGCTCCCCCTCATGGAATATCCACAATAGGAATCTTCCCCGTCATCACTGCACCCATAACCGCTACTTTTCGAATCACCGACTACCAGTGCGGGTCCCCACTAATGCACAACTCCAGGATACCCTCATCGTGGATCCGAACCCACAACTTCTTGAGAATTTCATCCAAGACACCATCTAGGTGCCTCCTCAACTCCTCCATGTCCCGACCCTGTGCCCCTAACTCAGCTCTACCTTGACCCCTTGCCGGTCCTTCTCTCGTTGCATGTGTTGGTCCTGCCCTTAGATCATCAAACTGACAGTGCCTCTTGGGTCGCCCCTCCTCTACCTGCTAGTCAGCCAACCCCCAAGCAACATCGACCTCATGACCACCAGATCCTACATCTACATGACCAAACCAACAAAGGTGTATCAATACCAACAATATACCCATATATAAACCCAATGACAAAGCATAAATACAAAAATATCATACATGCACCTCGGTCGTCCTAGTCCTCCCTAGGCGGTAGGCGCATGCCTAGATGGCATTAGAAATCCATCCCGTGATACATAAAGTCATAGAACAACTGAGGGGTCTACCACCAGACCCGCTCAAATGTAGGGGTAAAATACTGATTCGCGGCCCCTCCCCCCTGTCGGGGCAACAACTCTGCCCACCTCATTAGTCATGGATCCTGCACCGTCGACGACTCCAAAATAACCTAAGGGCATAGTAAAACCACCCTTTCGAACATGAAGGCACACAAAACTGAGCCAAAGGTGAACTCTCCACCTCTGGCTGCCACACATCGGTCCAGCTATGACACCATACTGGGACTCACCAAGCAGGCCCACGCAAACATCCGACCATTCATGGTCGGCTCTGCAATCACCATATGCACATCAAAAATGCGTTGTGTCCCCAATGACCCATAGATCCTGACTACAAGTGCACAAAAAACCTGTACCTTGAGTGAGTCAATCAAGATGGTACTGATCAAACCCCCACTCATAACTACTCCCCCCGAGCAATACCATCTCGCCAATTCCCCCACAATCACCCTAGTCGGACCGATCTAGCTTCCACATTTGTACTATGAAGTCTAACAATGATTCCTACATATAAATCAATGCACGATAAAAAAATCACAGTAGCCCGGTTCGAGCCAAATGTGGTTGGATTTGTGCATTAACTCCCACCTCTCTCCTAAGAGACTCCCAATCTCTCTCCCTCCACTGCACCGACATCCTCACTATCAAACTAGCAACCTGCATCCATGACAACATAAGCTATGTTAGCTCATCATCATGACAAAACTCCCATCAAAGACATATAAACACATTGTTTCCCCCGCGCGACTGTTCCCATAACAATCACACACATTTGCATGACTGTTCCAATAATGGTCGCACACTCCTTTGCAACTGTTTAATTTACAGTCGCGCAGGAGTGCATGACGGTTTCACTTACAGTCACACACTCCTGCATGATTGTTCACCAAACAATCACACAGTTCTTCCCTCACCTTGGGCGCGACTATCTATCTGACAGTTGCACATATGCACAACTATTATTTGTACAACTGTGCACATGCCCAACCCCCCTTTGTGCGGCTGAAACCCTAAGCACCGTGCACATATGCACAGGTGTCATTGATACATACATGCACTATGCATGGATTTATTAATTAAACTCACGCATATGTGTGCGGGGATCACATGATCGCCCGCACGAACCCACCCGCACACTCAAACAAATGGGCGTATGACCCCCTACCCTCGCAAAATCATGCCTACACTATGCATGAGGTTTTGATGGCTTACCTGGCTATCTCGTCACTCGAATCTGACCTCGCCTACTCTCAGACCTCCACAATAGAAAATACAAATGAGGTGGTTATGTGGGCCCCATGCCCTTATATACGCCCCTTTTCCCAACTTCCTCACGTCCATGTGGGAGCATTCAAGCTCCGTCTCTCACACCATTTGCACCTAGGAGATCCAAATTCTCTCACCTTCACAACAATATTCTCAGATTCTCATTTCTGTTTGGAGCCTCGAAGACCCCTTTTGGCCACCCTGGGCATAGGTATGCATCCCCTGCCCACATTTCATTATCACACAACTATTATACACATGTTTTATTTTCAAATATATGTTTGACATCGGGTATTTGGTTTAAATGTGCAAGTCTTCGCCCGTGGCCCATTTCACGCCGTCATTCATGGGATCCCTTGGCCACTCCAGGTATATATTCCAAACTGGCATACCATTCAACCCTTTGCTCCGATTTTCATTTCCCAATCATACCCCCTGACAATTATCCTCAGGTTCCCCACACCCGGCTCTGTGGTACCATCACCTCCATTGCATTTAGGTATCATCATCCGGTAGCTCTCTCAACTCCATGAGTTGTCCCACATATATTTATCCCTTGGCATACTGACACTCATGATGTTCTATCCATTAGGATAGGGAGTTTCAGTAGTGTTACACCCCCGAGTAAGAACCTCATACTTCTTCCTCCTCATCATGCTAACCACCCCATTATAGAATTCCACCTTATGCTTTTTTGGTTACATTAAATGCACCTCTGCATTATCATTAACCTTCCATATTATCCACCATCAACTCCCCATCCACAACATCACCCTCCATTCATCTACCTAGTACATAAACTAGCCAATGGGGCCCCCACCCTCCACCAGTCTCTACTTGTGCCCTTTATAGGCCAAGCCATACTCCACTGGGGCACCCGTTTATGTACATGTAATTTCAACCCCATTATTTATTCATTTGGTAACTGTAAAAAGCACATTTTACGTTTCAACAAGTACCATAGATTTTGGCCATCGCACCCAATGGTGGTTTTTCCTTCGAACATCGCAACCCCTATTACCCTTGGTTGGGGCATCTCACTACCCTCACACCCTCTGCAAACCATTTCTATCCAAGCCAAAATCTTGACCACCACTAAACCTTTGTGTCTCATATCGCTCTATATTTTGACCTATGCTACGTCCCCTTGCAGTCTCACCCCTTCAGCACAGTTTTCCCATATCTGGCCATCCCTCTGACATCAGATAGTATATTACGTTTGTTACCATCCATCAATAACCCCCAACCAAGGGAAGTTCTAGAATCCCGCATATTCCAGACATCGTTCATGATTATCACCCCCTTTATTGGTACCAATACAATTCCTAACACCATGATGATCAAACTGGATATCCAAAATCCCTTTGCTTCTTATCGTCGCGTTACTTTTCGTGTCGACATCAACAAAATTCCAAAAAAGTGACAATATCTTGGCTCTCCTTCCATTGACAATGAGTAGCCTCAGACGGCATAGAGAGATTCCTAATTGCTCTTTGATGTCGTGGATCCCCATGAAATTTGACTCCAACACAATCTCATGTTATGATGGATCTTACTTTGTGACCTTTGTAGTTTTTAGTAATGTCCAAAGACCTATGAATTTGATTAGGCCATGAATGCCTCAGAGTCCTTCACCACTCGATTCATAATCAATTTTGTCATCTAAATCATCACATGTTGTTTCTAACGCCCGCGAGGGCGCTGCAGATATCTACTTCGTCAACAAGTTTAGTTACTACTATCTCTTCATGGTCTCATGATATGAGCATGGGGCATGCTCGCCTCGTTTGTACAAACACTTTTTGTTTTTCTATCCTACTTTGTACTGATCTTTCATCCCCTCTCCCTCCGATGAATGACTCTCATAGCTCCTCACGTTTAGGTTTTCTCACTTTCTACACAATGTCATCATCACTAAAATAAACTATGATGTATTTCGACTATACGTATGCTCCTAACCTCACACATTAGGGGGCATCCATTATCACTGGAAAATGGATCACTACAAATACAAACAATGGATGAAGAAGCAATTAACACAAACACAACATACTACCAATATTAATCGAAGGATTACACTTAGTTTGGAAAGACAATCATAAAACGATGTAAAAGTGGTTATGGAAATCCGTCCAGATTTAGCCAAAGCAGCGTGTGCACATCCGAGCGGGCTAACATTGTGTACGATGCACACAGTGCACATAATGCGCAATTGACAATTGAAAGACGACACAAAAATGACGCATTGATGAGTTTGGTTGAGCCTAAACCACTTTTGGGATGAAGGGGATCTCCCCCATACCAAAAATCTCCCTCAATGTTTTCCTTGGGATCACTGAAAAGGATGGGAGGTACCTCCAAGGGCCTCCCATTCACATTTGGAACCAGTTAAGAAAAATCTTGTCATCCTCCTATAAATAAAGGGCCATTGTATGCAAAAAAGAAGAAGCATTTGAGCATTGCTATGCTTCTCATTTTTAGCTTTGGGAAGCCATCTTCCTCTTAGAAATCTTTGGGCATCCATAGAAAGTGTTATGACTCTCTCCTCTTGAGTAGTCCATCACTCTTTTCTTCACCATTTTCCTTTGTTAGCCATTGATAGTATTAAGAAGACTTTGTACTTGGGGACTCAAGAGCCTTCCCAAGGAGGAAGAGGGGACTCATAAGTTCCCATATTTGTCCAAGGAGTATCAATTCAAAGATCAGTTTACTTGGTATATCTCTCTTTTGTTTTCTTTGTGCATTCATTTCAAGTTATTGTTTGCTTAGTTTAGATTTATTTTATTGTTGTTTATTTCTTGTTTCTTTGTGTTAGTTGAGACACTGACCAACTAACTCTCTGATGTGCTTTCTAGATAGCCTTAACTAGATAGTTAAGGGACGTCCTTTTTCTGACCCTTGCGACAAAAGGTACCCAACACTCTTAATTAAATTCTTCTTCTTTTTTGCTAGGTTTAGTGTGGAATTGTATCTCATTTCCTGATAAGTGGTATCAAAGATGTTTTATGCTTTGACATGTGTATCGATCTTGATTTACCAATCTTGAATATGAGAGCTAAACCCTAGGTACAATAAGAGTTGTAAGTCATAAATTGTCTTAAAGATCCCGGTAAATAATGGGGAGCAGTTCAAGAATAGAGATAGAAAAATTCAATGGCAAAAATTTTGAGCTTTGGAAGCTTAAAATGGAAGATCTTCTTGTAGATCGAGAATAATGGACAATAGTCTGTCTAGGTACCTAGCTGACAGGAATGTCGACGAAAGAATGGGAGAAACTTGAAAGAAGAGAAAGAAGTACGGTTCGACTTTGTCTTACAGATTCAATACTACTGAATGTCTCAGGTGAAGATTCAACCAAGAAACTATGGCACAAGCTGGGAAGCTTATACCAGTTGAAATCTCTGGTAAATAAGTTGTTTCTTAGAAATAAAATGTATCTTTTGAGAATGACTGATGGAATTTCGGTGGCTGAGCATTTAAATGTGTTTAATACCATTTTAAGCCAGTTATTGTCTATGAATATCAAAATCAATAAGGAGGAAAAGTGTATAAGCCTATTATGTTCTTTGCTAGACTCACGGGATAGCTTAGTCGTGGATATAGGGAGTAATACAACCACACTAATGTTAGAAGACATGGTTTCTTTTTTGTTGTTAGAAGAAATGAGAAGAAGTAACATGGACAGATCGACCAAAGATGCTTTAGTGGTGAGAGGTCGATCGGTTAAAAGAGATAAAGGCAAATTCTCCGATAGAAAGTCTAAATTGAAGAGTAGATCTAAATCCCTAGTTCAGTCGACAAGAAGATGCTAGAAATGCGGTAAAGTTGTGCATTACAAAAATGATTGTAATTCGAGGGTGATTGAAGTCAATATGGGATTCGATGAGAAGCAGTCCAATGAGAGAAAGATGACCCTGAATAAGGGAAGTGATGTATACATGGTGTCAGCCAGCAAATAGTCGGATCAAGGTGTTTGGTTGACCGACTTAGGAGCATCCTATCATATGACACCACATAGAGAATGGTTCTAAGAGTATGAACGATATGATGGAAGCGATGTGTTCTTGGGGGATGAATCAATGAACAAAATTGTCGGACGAGGAAGAGTTTGAATGATAGTGCAGGATGGGAGGAAAAAAACCCTTCCAGGTTTGTTACACATTCTAAGTTTGGAGATAAAACTAATATCTGTCAGTAAGATGAGTGATGTTGGAGCACACACTTTGTTTGAAAAGGATTTGTGCAAGATGGTCATAGGTGCGACGATCTTAATGAAAGGAGTTTGGATTGGAACCCTATACAAGTTGTTAGGGAATGTCGACTCAATTGGATGTAACAATATTGTTTCTTTCGAAGCCGACTCAACTTCGACTCAACTCGACTTGACTCGGGCTAGGTCGGTACAAACCAACTCAACAAGATATGATAAGATCGAACCGACCATGCTATGACATGAGAGGTTGGGACACATTGGAGAAAAAGGACTTCGAGCTATGCACAACAAAGGTACGGTCGAAGGTTTTCCTGAATGTGGTTTATAAGTCTACTTTTTTGAACATTGCATATATGAAAAACAAAGTCAAGTAAGGTTCCCATCTGGAGTGACAAGGGTAAATGGGATTCTAGAATTGGTGCATAGTGATGTGTTTGGCCTGGTTATAGTGCCTTTACTTGGTGGACCCCTGTATTATGTTTCCTTCATAGATGATTTTTCAGGGAAGACATGGATATATTTCCTGAGAAAAAAATCAGAGGTTTTAGAGAAATTCAAAGTGTTTAAAGCTCTTGTAGAAAACCATACATATAAGAAGATTAGGCTGTTGAGAACTGACAATGGTGGTGAATTCCGTGGAAAATAATTTGATCAGTTCTGCAAGCAGTGTGGCATAGCATGCCAAAATACCACACCATGTACCCCACAACAAAATGGAGTTTCTGAGAGAATGAATGGAACATTGATGGATAAGGCAAGGATCATGCTCAATGGTGCTAGGATCGCACAAGAATTCTGGGCAGAGGAAGTCAACACTGCAAGATATCTCGTGAATATGTCTCGTTCGTCGGCACTAGTCGACATGATTCCACATGAGGTATGATTGGGTAAGAAGCCTTTAGTTGCACTTCTAAAATTATTTGGTTGTGATGCATTCGTGCATGTTCCCAAGGAAAATAGTAGCAAGATGGACAAGAATGCAATCAAATGTATTTTCATTGAATATAAAGAAGGAATGAAAGGATATAAGCTTTGGGATCCTGCATCAAGGAGAACAATGTACAGTCGATATGTGGTATTCAAAGAAGTTGGAAGTAAGTCTGAGCCTAAGGAAATTGTTCAGATCAAGAATAATCCTGAGACGATGCAGTTTGAATTGAGGAACGAAGAAGATGATTCAGATGAGTCGACTAAATTAGAGGAAGAGGTGGAACAACAGACTCTGGTGGTAAGGAGGTCAGAAAGAGTAATAAAACTAGTAGAAAGGTATAGTCCGCTCGACTTTTGTTCCGCATTTGTGTTAATTTCCATCACCTATGAGCCCAAGTCGGTCGGTGAGGTAGTCAACTCAGTAGAGGGTAAACTCTAGAAGGACGCCATGGTTGAAGAGAAGGAATCCTTGCACAAGAATGAGACATGGGATTTAGTCAAGTTACCTAGTGGAAGAAATCCTGTCAGTAGCAAATGGGTATTCAAGAAGAAGATGAATGTCGTAGAACAAGTCGAGAAGTTCAAAGCTCGACTGGTAGTGAAAGGTTATTCCCAAGTTGAGGGAGTCGACTTCGGTGATATTTCCCCCCCTTTGCAATATTAACTTCCATTAGAGTACTAATGTCTTTGGCTGCAACATTCGATTTGGAAATAGAACAGATGGATGTGAAGACATCGTTCCTACATGGGGATCTGGAAGAACAAATCTACATGAAACAGGCCGAAGGATTTGTAGTAAAGGGCAAGGAAGAGTTGGTGTGCAAATTGAAAATATCCTTTTATGGTGTAAAACAATCACCAAGGATGTGGTACCATATGTTCGACACATACATCCTTAGTTTGGGATTTGTGAGAAGCAAAGTTTATCACTGCATATATTCCAAGGAAGAAGGTGGGAATTTCATATATGTAGCTTTGTATGCTGATGACATGTTGTTGATTGGAAACAACATGGAAGCCATAAAGGAAGTGAAGAAGCAACTATCCTCCAAGTTTGACATGAAGGATCTCGATGCAACTAACTTCATTCTTGGAATGGAGACTAAGAGAGATCGAACCACTAGAAAGATCTAGTTGAATAAGATGAAGTATATTGAAATAGTTCTGAAACGTTTCAACATGCAATATTGCAAACTGGTGAAGGTGCCAATTCTTGCGGGAGCAAGGCTAATTGCAAAACAAGGTCTAAAGACACAAGACTAAATAGAGGACTAAATAGAGGACATGGCACATGTTCCCTATGAAAGTGTTGTTGGTAGTCTAATGTATGCCATGGTTTTCACTCAACCAAACATTGCCCATGCAGTGGGAGTGTTAAGCAGGTACACGTCGACACCTAGAAAGGAGGACTAAACAACTGTCAAGTAAGTATCCACTTATTTGTGTGGCATGAAGGAATCTATTGTTGGATTACTAAGAGGGGGGGTGAATCAATAATAGCGTAATTATAATACTTTTTCTCCAAATAATTTAAATGTTATATCAACGTAGAATTATTATCCAATAATGAGCAATAAGAAATGAACAATCACACAGATACACAGTACACCAGTGTTTTACGTGGAAACCCAAATCGGGAAAAAACCACAGAATGCTTTGTCTTATATGTCTTGAAGAATTACATTCATTAGAAGCACCAACTTCCTTTGTTTTCCAGCTGCAACTGGAAGGAGGCTCCAACCCCCTAGTTTCTCAAGCTACAACTGGAAGGAATCTCCAACTCCCCAATTCTCTGGCTACAACAAGAAGGAGGCTACAACCCCCTATGTTCTCCGGCTACAACCGAAAGGTGGCTACAACCACATGTCCTTGCCCGTCCAACCGCCTTGAAGTAGAAGTATAATGATGGAACCACTGTCACACTATCACTGTGAGATATACCGCTGTAAACATGTACCAATAAACCTGAACCATGCATCAACCTGTACCTCAACCTGTACCATAAACA
>CBVK0103911860.1:0-11980 GCA_900067695.1 Picea abies | reverse complement strand
TTAGGATATTTAATCGAGTAAAATAAGGGTACATTATTGAATTCTCCATGTAATACACTTAATATTTCAATGAGGTTGAAAGAAAGTTTGTGGAAGGACCGAGAAAGGGGATGCTGGAAGAAATTCCACTTTGGATAAAATTGTTGTTCATGGAGAATGAGATATTGCACACGGATCCTGATCGAATGGTTGAGTAAAATCCCCTAGCATGCATGGGGGCGAGGGGTGGGGAGGGTGGGGGTTTTGTAGAGATGGGTGAAAGTTAGAGAGGAGATGGAACCATTGAAGAGGATCCATACATTTTTGAGATGAGGTGAGGTATGGAATGGACTTGTAGGATCAAAGGAGAAAAATACCCAATAGGTACGCAATAAGAGTTGAGATAAGAAGAAGAGTGGAAAAGAGAGGTGGAAAATAATTATCCATGGGTGCGCGACAAAGGGTCAGGTCAAGATGAAGAGAAAAGAAACCACACCAAGCGGTAGTGTGGAAGAGTATGTTGTACCAAAGTGGAGCACAGATGAGGATATTCCTACAAATAGGAATGGAATAGAGTATATGGTGTACAATAGGGATACCAGTAGTGATACTAGTACGAGGATAGGTGATGAAGTATGAATCTCTTTCCCATTGTGGATTGCAACAACCTTGGCGGAAGATGAAGTGTAGAGAAGTGGTGCACTGATACGAGGAGAGGATGGTGTGTAGAGAAGTAGTGTGTTGTTTGGATAGGAATATAGAGTGAAAAATGGTGGTGTGCAGATCAGACTGGAAGCCAGAGAACATTTTTGTAGTGTGTAGGTCAGATTGAAATACAGAGCACATATTTGTAGTGTGTAGGTCAGATCGAAATACAGAGCACATATTTGTAGTGTGATGAACACAATGGAAGACAAAGCACACATTTGTGGTGTTTAGATATGACAAGAAGGTAGAGCATAGTGGGTTGGTGTTCTAAAAGAAGAGGAAGGTAGAAGCTCCCCTAGTGGTGGGGGAGAAGAATTGACAATAATAGATGGTGTTGCACAATTGTAGGTAGAGAAGTCTCTGGGTAACCTCACAAAAAGTTTCAGAAGAATATGGAATTAACCCTCATTTTGACCACCCACCTTGCACATTTTTAATCGAGAAGAAAACAAAGTAGATAGTGAAGATATTGGAGTAGAAGAGAGAGAAGAAGGTAGAAGCAAAGACACGAGTGAATAAGAAGGTGAATTCAACAATAATTTACCCCAAGCAATAGTGGTGTGGAAAAAAACCACCCCTAGTAGTTAGAGAAGAGGAAGTAGCTCGAGTTTGAAGATGGAAAATCAGGACAATAACTTGAGACTACCCGTGTTCGATGGAATTAGTAAGGATGATGTGAAGAAACACTAGTTTACATGTGAAGCAATATAGTATAGGAAGAGAATCATATATGAAGAATCCAAAATCACATAGTCGGATCCCATGTTCAGGGATAGATCCTTGACGTGGTATATGAAGTATAAGACTATTGCACCAGTGGAATAGGTGAGGTCCCTGAACAAGATTAAGCAGGATCTACCTAGGGTGTTACATAAACCTAAGTTGGAATACCAATGTATCACAAAGATAAAAGATATTAAGAAGAAGGAAGGTGAGACCATATGGGATTATGACCAATGGTTTAAGATTTTGTTGGATATCATGACGTTCCAAATCCAAGATGTGCAACACAGGGAATGGTTTATTGCAGGGTTACTTCCCCATATCTAAGTCCCTCTCACACAAGAAAAGGTGAAAACTCAAGCAAAGGTGGTAGAAATTACCATGTGCCTTGAAGCTATGCCGGGAGGGGCGTAGACGTCAACATCTTTGGCACAAGTGCAGCCACAACTAGACAACTTGATGAGGCAACTGCAGGATATGGTTAAGACGAAGTTTTTTCATGAGCATGTATGATGTACCACCTTTTGTATAGAAGGGAATAACAGAGATAAATTCACTTTTGTGCTAAATTATGTGGCAATAGGAATGCCTAATTCATTTCCATATGGGAATACATAACGATGTGAAATATGAAAACAATGGGGCCATGTGCCACCCCACTGCCCAACCTTGCAAAAGTACTAGATGACGAATCAAACTCCATTCTACTAGTTATGTAAATACATTGGGCATCATGTCAATCGTTGTTGCTCACTCTAATTAATGCAAGATAATACCAATGATGCATTATGGTTACAAGAAGAGAAAAAGGTGGTGACCAAGGTGGTGTGGAAAGAGGAGGATACTAAGGAGGTCCCCTAGTTGGATATGGGTGTGGTCATGACTATGTATATGGTGGAGGAGGAGGTAGACCCCCCACCTGTTTTAATTATGGTGAGATTGGTCATGTCTCAAAATTTGTACCAAACCATGTGTGTTATATGCATATTTTTATAGTCCTGAGCATGTCACCGGAGACTGTCTTGAATTACTAAAGAAGTGGGAGGAGGACATGAAGAATACTAATTGTAACATGGTGCATTTAGAGCCATGCTCTTATAAGAAGAAGAATGAGGAGGATGATGTCTGGGTAGTAACTTGAGGAGGGGAGAAGAAAAGAGAATGCTTCAAGCATGGTGAAGGATCAGGACAAAACTTGGAAGAAAAGATAAGGCACCTCATCCCCCTCCAAAATTTGAAGATGCCCATCAAAAACAGTTTTGTGCCATGCACAGAGAAGAATGGAAGAAGAAAGAGTGCATAAGGAGTTGTATTGTGAAACTTAGAGGTCACTTGAGGAGTCTTGGATCTAGAAAGAAGTGCATAGGGAAACACAAAGGCCAATAGAAGAATCTCATATCCACAAAGAAGTACAATGCACAACACAAAGGTCGATGGAAGAAGTTCATGTGTGTGAAGAATTGCAGTGCACGATGGAAATATTGTTGGAGGGAGCTCCCATGCATGAAGAAGTTCAATGCGTGATGCAATGGTCAATAGAGGAGGCTCACAGATAGAATGATTTGTGATGGCTACGAAGAAAGCATATGAACAACAATGCTAGGAGGAATTGCAATGTGCAACACGTGCATAAGTCTTACACGAAATGGGTCACAAGGAAGAATCAAAAGAAGAAGTAAGTTATTTCTTGTTCTGTTTTTTATGACTATTGAATGATCCGGAAGATGGAAGTAATTTGACTCATATGTTAGATAATTTTATTAAATAAAAAGGAGTGGAGTATACCATATGCACTCCACTTCCAAAAAGATATCTATGTCAGGTCAACAAGCAAAAGTGCATTGGATGAGAATTTAAGATGATGATAGAGCTTGGTGGTTATGACATGGATGGCATCATGTTGGATATGGGGTCTGACAAGAACATTTTTATGAAGAAATATTGGAGGGTGTTGGGTAAAACGAAGTTGGCATGGTCTCCCATCTAGGTTTTCCATGACAATCAATACAAGAGCTACCTAATAGGTCAACTGGAGCAAGTAGAAGTAAACATAGAAGAAGTAAAATAAAGGCCAACTTTGAGGTCATAGTAGTTATGGATGAATCTGATCCATATCCTACATTACTAGGGATTTACTGGGCCTTTGATAATAATATGTTTTTAAACTTGAAGAAGAGGAATATGTCCTTTGAAATAGACACCCTACGTGTGGTCACACCACTAGTTCCATATGAAGGTTACCGATATAATAATCTTGTGGATGAGGATGCATAGATTTTAGTCATTGAAAATATTTATAAGATCACAGGATGGAGGGAGGAATACATCAACCCCACCACAGATGGAGATTTAATTTGGAGGAGTGTGAATTCTTATGACACAAATTCTAAATATGCCATCGTTAGGTGGAATAATAATCTCTACAAAGTTTCCACTCCCAGATGCACGAGGATAACAAAATTAGTGTGATGGATCAAGTTTTAGATATGTGATGCCCCGTGGTTTGATGGGATAGGACCGATGGACATGTTCCTCATATAGATGGATAAAACAATCTCATAGAGAAGATACTTCAGTCCATGGATGCAATGGTGTGAGGGACACCTATACAATTGTGGGGGATGCATCACATAAATATTGAAAGCTGGGTGGAGATAGCTAAATTCATAATGGTTCAGTTTTATCCCATCGATGACTTCTAGCTAGCCAATCGATACAATGGAATTGAGGATCCTCGAGAACATATTTATTTTTTTGAATGTCATTGGACCTCTAGAAATATCCCTCAAGTCCAATGGGTGCATTGGTTTGTCCACACAATGAACATGGCCCCTAGAAGTTGGTACATTCAGGGGGAAATCAGAAGAAAAACAGTCGAATGGACCCATATGAGTTCCCAATTTTGTTAAACCTTCAATTTTATAACAAAATATCCAACTCAAAGAGAGGCACTCCAGCAGATTAAGGATTTTATTTTCCATCGATAACCAAATGAAACCATGGCCACATTGGTATGCTTGTATCATCATCCGATGGAAAAATTGAAAGAAATAATACATTGTTGGAAGATTGATGTTGAAAATATTGATGATGATGACCCCCATGAAATCCAAATCAAAGATTCAAAAGGAGAGCTCACACTAAAGGGTAAGGAAACATAGATGCCCCCCCTAGACTATAATGGCCTGAAAAGACCAAGAAACGCAATATTGGTACTAAGGAAGCATTCAAAATTTCCATAATTGGATATTATTGGGATGAGGAGATGGTTACTCAAGTTATTGACCTCCATAGTGAATATGAGGACTTGTTTCCTTGAATATTTTATTAAATGAAAGGCATTGGAAGATCATTGGGAGCTATGAAGATTCAACTCATCCTAGATGCCAAATCAGTTAGGAGAAGGCCTTGTCACTTAAATCCTAAGTATAAGGAAAAGGTGCACAAAGAAATATATCACATGTTGGATGTGAGAATTATTATCCATGTCAAGGAGTTTGAATGGATTAGTCTTATGGTGGTGCAACCCAAGAAGATCGAGGAGATTCACATATGTGTTTATCTTAGGAGTCTTGTAACACACCCGATCCTCTAGTCCTCACTTAGGCTAATGGGGTGTCAAAATTTCGCTTATTCCATAACCATATTAGGCCTCTTTTGACAACACTATTGTGTTCTTCTCATAAATCAATTTTCAGTGACTTTAACCATGCTCAATTCCAAGCTATGGATCAAAAGTTATGGCCTCCCAGTGTGTCTGGGATTTATTCCACCTCATCACCATGTGCCTCACTTTTCTCTTGTTTCTTTTGACATGGCACCCATGTGGCATTGATGTAGCCACCACTTGTCTCATCGGATCCTCATCCTATAGAAATTACAAATCAACAGATATAATATACTCATATCCTTTCTCCACCATCAGAGTCTTTCCATCAAAATGATTCCACTCTCAACTTCCTTGCTTCCTTTGAAGGAATAGGTCATACGACATCCTCCTGTAATGAATCTAATGACCTTTGAATATTAAAAATCAAATACGATCATTTCATTTATTCCCTCTATGATCTTTGGTCTAGATATATCCTTGGAGGTCACCCCATTGGATCCCATCCCCCTTTGAAACCACAACTCACTCCGAACATATCCCTCCAATGAATGGTTGAAATATATTGACCAATATATCCAAGGGATAAGATTTAGACACTTGTCCCAATGTTCATACTTAAAGGGCCCACACTCATCCCTCCCTACAAATTATAGGCTTCCAAGTGTGCTCCTCTAGACATGATGAAACTCCTCATTATCATGATTTCATTCTCTCTCTTAGCTTCTCTTAAATGAGAACCCATGTGACATCAGATTTTGCACTCAGGACATGTGTCTTTACCCAACTCCACCACCTAGCTTGACATGTGGCACTTAGTCCATGTCAAATTTCTCTCCCTCAAAATGAAAAATCACCTTGACACATGGCATAGTCACCACTTGCAAAGTAGACCACCCATGTGTAATAGCATGGTGTACACATCATCGCTAAGCACTTGATGCATCCATATAGGTGTTGACACATGTCCACTACACATTGGTTGTGTAATGTCATCCTAGTCAACATGACGTCACATTCTCTCTTGGCCTTTCCAAGGTGAGACCCACAATGATATATGAATATGCTTACACCTTATTTGTTCACCAATATATGACCATGATTACTCCTTAGAGTCTTCCCATTGGAGTGCCTCTTCCTCTAACTTCCAAGGCTACTCCGACGACCCCACCATGAAAACATTTCAGATCATCTGATGCCTCTCCCGATGGATCCAGCGGTCCTAATTGATCCTCAAAGAATTTCCTAATATTTTCTCTACTCGACATCCCATAATAATTCTATCATACAACTTCGATGGTTCTCACCATGATGGATCCAATGATTCATATCTAATCGCAACACAAAATCGATGACTGCAATCTTCCAAGGTAAAAACACATGGTTTTCTCCAAGTCATCAGTTTGTTTCAGGACTTAGTGGATCAAGGATTTATCCAAGTAACTTATAAGGCTTACCAGGCCTTCAATATTATCTTCAATCCTTCTCTATCAGCTAAGGAATTCCCTCATCATTGCTTAAGTAGATATTCATGTCCTATGAACTATCCACACCCAGACAAGAGAATTTCTAGGCCATGTTAATCTACGCCCAATTTTCCAGCTATGTTACCGATGAATTAAATGGAAAACTCTGCATATGAATAGAAATATATAGTATACCAACAATATACAATCAAGTATAATTACCATAGTCAATACCCATGGAAGAAACACATAATTACAATTTATGTGCATTTCTTACAACATATATATTGAAGGACAATTAGATCAATAGATACCCATAACAAATATACATAATCAATCAAACAGTAATTAAATAAAATACAAATAAAATGTACTTATCTTTTACAAATTACCACCAAATGCATGCAGATCTCTGACTTTCCTCCTAGTCTTAAACTCTGTTGCTCATAAATCTCAATAGGAGGTCACCCTTGAGATCAGGCCAAAACTCCACCAGGGAAAATGAATCCTAAGCCATGCTAAATTATGTCAAACAACAACAATTCTCAAACTCAGGTCCCAATTCTAGAAAACAACCTATAGTCTGCCATTCCCCACATGCTTGTCACACCCCAAGAAGTGTGCCCCTTCTCTGCTCAATAGTCCTTTGTCTACCCCACTTCCCTTCTGAGGCTTTAGAAATAGGCCATAAAGTAAGTATCAACTGTTAATACTCAGAATCAGGTGTCAATTCTTGCAAATAACCTACAATATGTCATTCCCCACATGCATGCCTGACCCGAGGAAGTGTACCCCTTCTCTTATCAACAATCCTTTGACTACCCCACTTCCCTTCTGGGGCTTCAACAAAAAGTCGTACAAGAAGTCTCAGAGCCCTGTATTCACATCTTGACACTTTGGGAAAACAATTCCCATCAGTTCTCTCACATGGAGAGAATGCTTACGGGCCTGACAACCCACTTCTTCAATAACTCACAGGCCTGACTACCTACCTCTTCAACCCAAAACACTAGGTATTTATAAGGTACCTTCAATTCCATAGATCCACTCTCCGTGATGGTCATTTCCCCTCCAAGAGAGAATGACTAGAGAATTAATGGTAAGAATGATAGCCAAGATGGGAAATTACACAAAGTTTTCTCAATATATTTGCATGTTCATGAAATGACACTTGTCACTTCATAATCCCCCTTTGAACCCACTTGGTGAATCATTCCCATCCTTTAAGAATTTAGGATATATAGATGTATCCAATAAATGATATTTTAGGAAATATTATTAAAATATTCCCTTGGCTTAATCCCCCCGGGCTTAGCCCCTCTTCCTTGACTCTTAGGACCCCTTTCTCTTTCTAGTGGAGTTTATCCCCCCTACTATTTTATCTGTTTGGTCTGCAACAATGATTTTATTTTATTAATATATGAGTATCATTACATAATACACATGATAGTCCCATAGGTCTTTTGACACACCAACCTAATAACCACATAGGAACTCTAGTCTCAAAGTACATATACAAAGGAACTATATCCTGAAGGTACATATACAAAGGCACTTTGTCCCCAAAATAGCATGGCTCACCAATCTATATGGACAATTACATATGGGTTCAACCTGGGGTTTTACATTCCCCTCCCCTTATTTATGCATTGCCCTCAATGCATTATATACAATGTACATTAAAAATTTATTCAAAAATCTCCATGCCTTTGTTATTGAAGCTTGCTATCTTTCTCCCCTTATTTATGCATTGCCCTCAATGCATTATATACAATGTACATTAAAAATTTATTCAAAAATCTCCATGCCTTTGTTATTGAAGCTTGCTATCTTTCTGGTCTTGTCTTCATACTTCAGCTAGAAGTCCTTTTTTTTTTCTATTCCAAATATTTTCTTCGGTAAGAAATTCATCTCACTGTGACATTCTTGTGTTGCCTCTTCCTTATTGTACTCACCCTTTTAGGCTCATACATCCCTTCACTGATACAGATTCCTTCAATGATCCATCTTGGCCAGGATTTCACATGCAGGGAGAGTGCAAGCTTATTAAAATACCCCCACTAAAAGTCTACAATTATAGGATATACTGTCCCAACATAATCCATTCTTTCCAAGCATCCCAACTTAAATAATCCTCAATTCTCCTATATCACACACTTGTAGTCATCATGAGATTATATCATAACAATTTATTTTTGAAATTCAAATTGTTTTTATGAGGAAAATCAAATTTTCCCATGTATGATATTATATCCCATAATATTATTGGTTGTTGAAGAAATAAGAATCAATATCTATTATGGCTTTCAGCAGTTCCATACTTGAGACCACTTTTTCTGCAATACTTGCATCTTGCATTCAACCAAACAGATTATTTGTATTTCATGTACCATGTAATTCTATTGTAATCTTTACAAATATTCACACAATTATTTCATATTTTTCTACACTTAACAATTCAATCGCAGTTATCAAACCATTTGTCAATTAGAATGAAATTATCATTCTATGCATATGCATTTTCATAAATTAATCTTTTCATTCTTTCAACATCATTATTTTCATTACTCTATTTCCCAAACAAAAATTTGATGTAATCAATGCTCATATGACTACTTTGACTTACAACTTTCTCGTTGCAATGTCTAGTAGACTCATAAATGTTCTTATCTTCATAAGTTAGTAAGAATTACATCATTTCATATACTATCATAATCAATTCTATGAAATGAAATATACACATGTATTCACTAAAAATTATTCAATAATGCCTTGAACATACACAACTCTAGTTTAGCATACATGAGTGAAAATCTACCACTTTTACACTTTCATGATTATTCATACATACTACTCAATGCAACTTTGCATTGGCTTTAGAATTTCTTTTTCTAAATCATGCATCTGACCATGATAATTAGAAGGTCTATCCAATGCCTCGACACATCATCCATGCACTTTGTATTTTCTTGCTAAATCATTTGGATTCCTTCCTTTTCGACCCGAACACTACACCAAGAATATAATTATGTGGTGTTCTTCAATGTTGGAAAAAATGTTACTATCCAAAAATTAGATATAATTAGGAAGTTCATTGGATACTTGTGTGGAACTAAAACCTTTCCATATCTATTCATGTCATGGTCTCACCCATGACTAGATTTACTAGTATTCATTTCTATAACATATCATACCACTTAACTTCTTTTGTTATTAACCCATAACCAACAAATTCATGACATGTTATTATGTCACATGAATGCACTCAAAATCTAAACATATTTTTTAATTAAAACAAACCCTTGGCCTTTACCATACCACATGGTATATAATCCATTAATGCATTCAAATCATACAATAATATTACTTCACCATTAACCTCTAGCTAAGGTAATTCTTACGTAAACTCCATTATACTATTATGTAACATAAATGCATAAAAAATTCTTACGTGCATAGTTGTCACTAAAAGAATTTAATGCTACTAGACTAGCTAGTATCAATAGGAGTTTCCATGCCTCCTTGACCAACCTCTTAAACAACACTTTATCTTCCTATTTCTTCCTTCATCGAGATGACTTCCATATGAAGAAATATCTTTAGTAGCACTTACATCCAAGAAATAAACTTTCACTATCTCCTGGAAAAACAACCCTCATTAGCAACTTTTATATTCATATATACAACATTGGACTATTCCTAGTCTTAACATTCTATATATATATATATATTAACAAATCTACACTCATTAATACATATTTATATGCACTAATATTTCATCTTTGGAATGCTCATAAATGCATATGCAATTTAGCTTCATGTGCTATATATGGTTGTGTTAAGAACCAAACATCAATATAGCATATAGAAACCTCAGAAAAAGTTATGCCCCAATTAAGTGGTAATGAGCCAATATTAGGGCTTAACAGGTTGTTCAAAAGTCCATATCATAATTGTTGCTATAACAATTGTATCAATCTATTTCATCATGTATAATTCTCCTTGTTGTTCTGGATTGTGGTCAGTTCTCACTATAATTAGTGTACATTATTACCTTTTTTCCCGAACATATTTATAATCAATTACACTTGGATACTTAACATTTTCGACCACATACTATGTTGGTATTAAACTTCAACATTCCTTTATAACCTATATTCCTCTGACTCTACACACACATGACCAAATTACATTTTCAGTCATGCTCTCTTATTGAGTTTGGATCTTCAACATCCATTTACCTTACTGGACCAAATTTATTTCTATATTTCCCTCTTTGAATACTTCATCTTTTGTGGTTTCTTGAACCATTTACCTCTCTTCTCTTGACCCACTTGGTCTTGATCTTGGTTTGCATAGTCAATTTCCAATAAGTTACAATGTTACCCAAAAGTATTATTTTCAAGCTTCATAAAGATTAGTTGGAAGTAGTTAACACTACTTTTAATTTCCCTCATAAATTCCATTGGTACTTCTATCCTTATAACATATCACCAATGGATCTAAGCCACCTGAGATGGAGTCTTTTCATGTTCCATATCTTTTTCCTTCCATGCTCAACATAGAACCATTTTCTTCTTCATGGCTCCTTATTAGTTTCTCTTCAGAAATCACTTATATGCTTGATTCCTTTCAATTTTCTATCCCAATCTATTTTTGAAATGTAATCAATAATTTTGAATTGCACCCAACATTCTCCATAGCATCAACAATTCCTTCATTGCTACCATAGTTATTTGAGTTCTTCCATAAACTAAAATTAACTTGGCATCCACATAGTGGTACCTTTTTCCTACTTCCTCTAGTTAAAATTGGACTTATTCCATTCTATAATTCACTTCTATTTATGTTATGTCTTCCTTATAAGTATGGTTGTATACTTCTATATCCACTTTTCACATCATGCATTACTTTAGACATCTTCTTGCATTCTTTAGAATTCTTTCACCTGCAATACTTCACACTTGAAGTTTTGGAATTGCTAGCATGTTTCCATTGCACTACTTCTAATAACAATAATGGATGTACTACGCCCAAAACCTTATGGATGATCCTTGGAAACATTTTTCTTATATCCATGTATACATTGAGTTCCCTTATTCATAAGACTATCATCCTGACATATCAATCCTCTTAGAACAAATCTTCCCACAATGTACTTCTTTATCATTAAATTGGCTTCTTTTATAGTGAATGGAATTTCACTATTTCATCTATTAAATGGTCTATTATTACACCCATCTTCCACTGAGAACTTTTCTTAACATGAGTGGATTTCTTGTAGTGGATTCCCAATCTTTCATGGAAACACCTAGAATAATACCTTAACATTCTTCAGTTCATCCTTTGATCATCTTGTGAGGAATTCTTGACATAAAATTGATCCAGATTTAGGAGCGGAATGAAATGATTAACAGACTAAATAAAATAAACACAAAGATATGAAAAATAACACATATATCCAATGAACAATATCTTCTATTGAATAATGAAATAG
>CBVK0103911857.1:0-12320 GCA_900067695.1 Picea abies | reverse complement strand
GGTAAGTTGGTACCTCAACTTCCCAGTGTCGTAACTTTTGCATACGACCTTTGTTTTAGGTTTGTGATAGCTCGTTGGAAATTTCTTTCATAGAACTAAACATTTTGCCGTCAAACTGTGACTTTGTCTATAGTTTGACTATGGAAAGAAAAAAAAACATTGTTTAGGCCTCCAAAATGTCTCTGGAAGTACAACAAGATTTTCTAACATGAAAACATACAAAATAATATAGTTGGAATATGTGAGAGGCCACCAATATTCACCTGGAATATGTGTAGGGCTTCAGACAACACCAAAAGTGTAGAACCCACAATTACAAAGAAGTACAGAAGAACATGTTGAGAACCCACAATTACAAAGAAGTACAGAAGAACATGTTGAACTAAAAACGGGCAAGAGGAGCCAATTTGAATAGGTCAGTGGCCACCAATAACCAACTAGATCAAACACTTTGTATTTAAGTGCCTCTACTCATCCTTGATACCAGGACCAATTCTTTCATATGTTGTAAAACCGTGCTAACATATTTCGATGCTTTAATGCGTCTCCATAAGAACCTATTGTACATGCATTATCATGTACTACATACGACTTTCCTACCTAGTATCCCCATTTGATATGCACAATTTTCATTTGGAATATGTTTCCCAAACAAGGATTTCATTAGGGGTCTTCCATGTTGCTCATTATACCCAAATATCTAATCCAACAAGTTCTTAAGAAACCAAATGCTCATTTTTATATCATTCAATCATATTTATCATATCTTAACATCAACCTTATTAGAAGAGAATTTGCGTCCATCCACATGACCATTTTCCTAGGAATAACCATACTTATGTTGTCTTCTATCATGGAAACAACCAACAAGAATTCACTCTTTCCCAACTGCTATAAAAGTCTTTATAGTTCAAAAATATGACTAGGTAATTACAAAATTAACCAGGGCAATAAAATGCCCAAATACACCTTCCTTTGTGCCTCAATCTGATCTTGGTTAACTTATCTTTATCATGGAATCCTTTCTTGGATAAACCTTTCGAGATTAAAGATTCAGAAGGAGAGAGTTAACTAAAGGGTAAGGCTACAAAGATGGTCACCTTAAACTATAATGGCCTAACAGAAACCAAGAAACACAATATTGGTACTAAGGAATTGTCCAAAATTGCTATAATTGGAGATTATTGGGATAAGGAGACAATCACTTTGGTTGTTTACCTCCATAAGGAATATGAGGATTTTTTTCCTTGGATATTTATTGAGATGAAAGGAATTGTAGGATCGTTTGGGAGCTATGAATATTCAACTCAAATCAGATGGAAAATCAATCAGGAGAAGGCCTTATCGCTTAAATCCTAACTATAAGAAAAAGGTTCACAAAGAACTAGATCACGTGTTAGATGTGGGAATTATTATCCCTATTGATGTGGCACCCACCTTACGTGTTAGATGTGGGAATTATTATCCCTATTGATGTGGCACCCACCACCTATCTCATTGGATCCTCGTATTATCGAGATTCCAAATCAACTACTCAAATCTACTCAAATCCCTTTTCCATTGTTAGAATCTTTCCATTGAAGTGTTTCTGCTCATGACTTCCTTGCTCCCTCTGACATCCTAGGTCCAACGAAATCCTCTTCTAATGGATCTAATGACCCTAGAATATTGGCAATTAATGACTATCATTTAATTTCTTCCCTCTACGATCAATGGTCTAGATATACCCTCAGAGGTCACCCCATCAGAGCCCATCCCCCTTCAGAACCACAATTCACTCTGAATATCTCCCTTCGATGAATTCTTGAGATCTATTGACCAATATATCCAAGGGATAGGATTTAGAAACCTATCCCAAGGTTCATATTGACATGGCCCACACTTGAACCTTCCTACAAATTATAGGTTTCCACGTGTCCTCCTCTAGATAGGATGGAACTCCTCATCATCATGATGCCACTATCCCTATTATATTTGCTTAGAAGGTACCCCACATGACATCATAGTTGGCACCCAGTACACGTGGCCTTACCCAACTCCTCCACCTATATTGACACATGGCACTTAGGCTGCATCACATTTTGATCCCTTGAAATGCCAAATAACCTTGACACATGACCTAGTCACCACTTGACACATGGACCACCCATGTGGAATAATGTGGTGTACACATCATCACTAATCACTTTGTGTATCCATTCAAGTTTTGACACCTATCCATTTCACATTGGTTGGGTGACATCATCCTTGTCAACATGAGGTCACCTTCCCTCTCGGCCTTGCCAAGGCGAGACCCACAATGATATACAACTGTGGTTACTCTTCAATTTTTCACCGATCTATGATAATGATTACTCCTTAGAGCCTTCCCATTAGCGTGACTCTTTCTTGGGATTTGAGGGATACTCCAACGACCCCATTGTCACAACAATTTAGATCATCCAACGCCTCTTCCAATGGATCCAATAGTTCTGATTTCTCCTCAAAGCCTTTCCCATTGGATTTTCTCTACCCGACATACCACCCTAATCCTACCATATGAATTTTATGTTGCTCATCGCAATGGATCCAATGGTTCATATCTAATCACGATGCTCAATTGACAACTACAATCTTACGAAGTAAAAAAACAGGGTTTTCCGGAAGTTATTAGTTTATTCCAGGACTTAGCAGATCAAGGATATATCCAAGTAACTTATAAGGCTTACCAGGCCTTCAATATTATATGTAATTCTTCTCTATTGACTAAGGAATTCCCTCTTCATTGCTTAAGTTATATATTCATGTCATATGAACTATTTGTACCCAGACAAGGGCATTTCTAGCCCATGCTAGCTAAGCTAAACTTGACTTTCTGGCTATGTTACCAATGAATTAAATGAAAACTCTGCATATGTGTAGAAATATATAGAATACCAACAATATACAAACAATTATAATTACCATAGCCAATACTCATGGAAGAAACACATAATTACAATTTATGTTCATTTCTTACAACAGATCTATTGATACACAATTAGAACAATAGTTAGCGATAACAAATATACATAATAATTCAGACAATAATTAAATAAAATACTTTGAAAAGGTACTTATGTTTTACAAAATACCACCAATTACATGCAAACCTTTGAATTTCCTCTCAATATTAGAATATGTTGCTCATGACTTTCAATAGTAGGTCACCCTCGAGCTTGGGATAAAACTCCACTAGAGAAAAGGGATCCTAAGTTGGGATAAACTCTGTCAAACAACACCAATGCTCAAACTCAGGTGCCAATTCTAGAAAACAACCTATAGTATGTCATTCCCCACATGCTTGTCCCACTCCAGGAAGTGTGCCCCTTCTCTTCTCAATAGTCCTTTGGTTTCTCCACTTCCCTTCTAGGTATTCAAAAATAGGTTGGACATCAAGTCTCAGTAATTAATACTTAGACTTAGATGTCAATTCTAGAAAACAACCTACAATATGTCATTCCCCACATGCTTGTCCCACCCTAGGAAGTGTTCCCCTTCTCTGCTCAACATTCCTTTGACTACTCCACTTCCCTTGTAGGACTTTAGAAATAGGATAGAAAACAAGTCCGAGAGCCCTGTAGCTACAGCTTGACACCTTGGGAAAAAAATTCCCTACAATGATCTCTCTTGGAGAGAATTCTTATGGGCCTGACAACCCACTTCTTCAATAACTAATAGACCTGAAAACCCATACTGCCAAGGATTTAGAAGGTTCCTTAAGCTCCATAGCTCCACTCTCCATGATGGTTTTTTCCCCTCCCAAAGTGAATGAATAGATAATGAATGGTAATAATGATAGAAAATATGGTATATTATACAATTTTTTCTCGATATATTTGAATGTTCATGAAATGATGCTTTTCACCTCATAAGGCCCCTTTTAACCCACTTGGTGACTCATTCCCATTCTTTAGGAACATAGGATAAATATATGCATCCCATAAATTATATTTTTGGAAATATTATTAAAATATTCCCTTGGCTTAAGCCCCCTAGGCTTAGCCCCTCTTCCTATACTCTTAGACCCCATTTCTCTTTCTAGTGGAGTGTTGGATAGGAATTTTGGTTAAGTTTTGGGATTTGTGCTAGAATAATTCAAAGAAAAAAAGGAAGTTAGAATATGGATCAGAGCACATGATGGGAGCGAAGTTTAAGGAGTTAAAGCATGCAACAAAAGGATGCAGAATGGAACAACGAGTAAAAGGCGGAAAACAGTTATAGACTGTTGGGTTTTTGGCACATTTTTTTCCACTTTTGTAACGGGATTAGCCCTATTTTTTGTATAAATATGTAAATGGTTTTTGGGTAAAGGGGTTCAAGATATAATAAGCTCTTAGTGTATTTTGGGTAAGTGAGTTGAGTGAAGAAATCATTTTGAGGTATGACTAAAGAGTGAAGTTTGCACTGCAACATAATAGCTAGTCAAGTTTGGGTAATGTTACTATTGTATATTGTGTAGTGTAGTGCACAAATGTAAGTTAATTATCAATGGCTAGTAAAAGAAGCTAGCCATTGTCGATGGAGGCCAAGTTGAGTGAAACACATTAAACTTGTGTGTTGTGATGTGTTGTCTTTGTAGCTTATGATGTTTAATTTTATGGTGAAATGATGACATATACTAAATGTATTTTTCATATATGATGTTATAATATTGTGCACTGAAATATCTAGTAATTGAATGAATGTTAAGTGGGATAATGTTGTGCATAGAACATGTTGAATGTTAAGTAGTGAGAACTGCACACATGGGTAAATGGTAGTAAGAACATGAATAATTTATCACTTCCCCTCATCACTGTAGAACCTTGGTTCATGTATCCCCTCTAGATGCCTCGGGTGAGACTTCAGTTTCTCTACAAGTGATGTCAAAAGGGTTGGTGTCTAAAGGTTTTTTTGGTACATATATGATTAACCTCGGGTCTTCCAACTACACACCAACAAATGGTTCCATTGTTGGGATTGGGAACTGTAATTAAGGGGAATGTTTTGGAGGAAGAATAAAGAAATCTAAGAATGGCTAGAGAGGAAGAAACAAGACTTTGCAAGAGAACAAAACATAAACCCTTAGATCAATGATGAATAATGGTTACAAAGGTATGTTTTCATAGATCTACATGAAATTTTATTTATTGAATATCCAATAATTTTGAATGAATGGTTGGAAAGGATAGTGGATAATGTTGGGATATATACAATTGAATTTCCAAGAAATTGGACTCCTGAATTGATCAATAAACTCAATAGAGTAAGTAATAAGGTTTTTGGTACAGTTGATTTCTAGTTGAATAATATAATAGGGTGTTATATTACATAATTTGCGATAGATTGTACCCAGTCTTATAGTGTCACAGAGAGGGACTTTTCAAAGGTCCCCGTGGAATATATTTGAGTGCTTTATCTACTTGCATAAAGATGTTACTGTGCAATAAAAATGCAATGAAGATGGATTTTGATAGCTAGGTACCTTCAAGCACATAGGGGGACTAGAGGATGACCAAAGGATGGTCTGAGAGTGGAAAGAATGAGTAAACATCGGATGGAATGAGGATGTTGAGAGAAGAGGATACTGACTCAAAAAAACAAAGTGGAGTATTTCATGGTGGGATAAAGTTTAGATATAATAGGAAAGAAGAGCAACAAAAAGAATTCAATTAAAGTGACCCCTGTGCAGTTCTTCATATCACACCATGCGTAGAAATGGAAAGGAAAGAAAGAGATCCTCAATATTTTCAAGCAGAAGAAGGAAGTCCATCTCAGATCGAAATCCGCGTCAAACCCACAACCCCATGTGTATCACTGAGAATTGAATCAGGAACCGAGAATTATTCAAGAGAAATTGTAGTGAGTGGAGGAAGTAAAAAAAATGGTCATAATAGTGGAAGTAGTGCAATGAACCAGAGTCATTCAACATCACCAAAGGAAACTACAACACTGAGTACAATGGCAGGGATAGATCATACACTAAGAATTCTTGAGTTTAAGGGATCAGGGTTGGAGGATCCTGAGCAACAATTGTTTGTATGTGACATGATATGGATTGCGAAGAATGTCTAAGATGAGGTGATGAAGATCGTGTAGTTGGACACAATGTTTATAATTCGTGAACTACTATGATATATAAAGTATCAAACCACTACACCTACTGGATATTTAAGAACTTTGGAAGATATTGGACACACGTTGTTAAAATAATTTAAGAAGTCGAAATCCAAATATTAATATATAAAAGATATTAAGCAAGTGTAGAATGAGATAGTGTGGGATTACGACCAGATATTTAAGGATGTGATGGGTCGATTAACATTTCATATTCCTAAAGAGAAACATAGAGAATAGTTTATTGTAGGGCTATTTTTGCACATTCACTGTCCATTAACACATCAAAGGGTCATGTTGTAGCCAAAAGCGTTGGAAGTCATGATGAAATTGGAAGCATCTCCTTTAGGAGATAGCACATGTATGGAACAGGTACAATCATAGCTAGTTGTGCTAAGAGTTCAATTATTAGAGATAACAAAGGAAAAAAAAAGTACAAAAATATTCTGTGTATAACATGTAATACATAAGGCCATCGAAAGGAAGAATGTCCATCATTCGTGTAATATATGGCCACAGGAGCACCAAACCCATTGGTAGGAGGAGTAGGGTATTGTGAGATATGTAATACATGGGGAAATCAACCGAGTGATTATCCCTTATTGAAGAAGTACCAAAGTACACCCAAGAATTTATTTTGTAATTTTTGCAAATCAGTAGGACACAATGAGAAAGATATTTGTGCATTTGACTTAATGAAAGAGCACACTTCAGATCCTCCCATAATTCAAGAAGAAAATTTCTTAGTGGAAGGATGAGTTACATAGAACAAAAATCCATGAGGCTTTAACCAATGTGGATGTGGAGGATTTGGTAGAGGTCAAGGACATGCAAGATTTGGTCACAGAGGCAGAGGACTGATTATTTGTTACAACTGCAATAAACTGAGACATTTAGAGAGAGTTTCATCGAAACCTTGGGATACGTGCATGTATTGTAGAGAATTGGATCATGCGATAGAGAACCATCCTCAAATGATAGAGAAGTGGAAAAAGAGAGGGAACTAGAACCAACATCATAACTAGCATTGGAATCAGAACCAGAACCTACAGTTGATAGTCATTGAGGAACGTGACGATCAACCTAGAGTAGTAGTTGTTACACACGATAGAACGAGAACCGGATCCCACTTCAAATGGTGCACTAATTTGGAGAAGAAAAATATCTTTCACATCAAAATCGGATGAAGAAATTGAATAATGGAAACACCATCACATGACTCAGTCTTTGCAATGAATCAGAATAGAAGTCGATGATACACAAAATTTTGAGGGATTAACCGAGGTAGGTTATTTTGTTAATGAATTTGAGTTGCAAATACTCGAACAACAAATACTGTTAGCATTAGATGTTACATTAAGAAAAACTCCAACAAGATGGTGGGAAACCCACAAGGAAGGGATAGAGGATTGGAGATGCAGGAGCATCATCATCAATGTTCGAAGAAGCCGAGTGGAGGAAAACTCAACATCAAGCACACACGTTCAAAATGTTTTGTATCCAAAAGGGAGCACATCATTTACTATTTTGAAATCATTGTAATTAAATATTTAAATTTTTTGAGGCTAGATCCATTATATGAGATCACAGAAGATTGTAATTTCTTTAATGCATATAGGATTGTACAGATTTCGAGCATTGACTCATATCTATTTGGTAAATTACATTTATCATAATAAATATTAGTGGGAGAATGATTTGATTAAGATATGATAGCACTAGAGTAGTCTGTAGGAAGGATCAATAATCCCATTCATGTATAAATGTATGTAACTTATGTCCAAATGAGGTTGTTGAAGAGGATTGTATTTTGTTGTTAAAGAATTGTTGAAGAGTTGTTGTAGAGAGTTGTTGAAGAGAACCTTGTAAATGATTTCTTGAATGAATATATTTTGTTGTTAAAGAATTGTTGAAGAGTTGTTGTAGAGAGTTGTTGAACAGAACCTTGTAAATGATTTCTTGAATGAATATAATGAAGGAGAATTGCTTTTAGATCTTTGCATATGTTATCCTTTGAGTAACTAGGTAATGTCATGTTATTTGATTTCCATATTTTATATGCTTATGTGTGCATTTCATGGTTATTTGAATGAACCTGTAGTGTTATGTAAGTTTCAATTGTTTCTCTTCTGAAGAACTGGTTCAAGGAGTGTACAATAGCCATACAAGGACTATGAAAGAAGAGTCATTTCCAGACTCAATAGCTTAGGAGAGATAATGTTTATTGTGCAGAGTGATTGAAAGGAGTGCACATATACTCATCTGAGTATCCAAGCTTGAAGAAGACCCTTGCAAGGTGTGCATAGGGCCAACACTTAGTGAAGTGTTGAAAAATTCTGAAGGAAGACGAGCACAAGGAGGGCATGGGAAGATTTTTTAAAATTTTCAAGTTTTAAGCTTCCAGAGAAGCGTAAGGTGTGCACAGGAGCCCAAGTCACTTTGAGTGTTAAATATCAAAAGAAATAGCGACCATAAATCCTTTGATGAAAGAATCCCCTTTTCATTTTTGAAGTCGGGTGGACGAGATCCACTCGAGGAGGAATTGAATTCTTCCTAGCTGTTAGATCGGGGAAAGTAGAAAGGGTGATAACCCTTGAAGTCCTTTGAACTTTGCATGTTTAGAGCTTTTCGTGTGTTGTGTGTAAAGGAGACAAGTTTCCTGAAGTCTCGTGAACTAGAGAAGATCTAGAATTCCCAATTGTGAGGACACACGTCCACATATCCAAAGTAGATTAGAAGTCTGAAAATTTGGAAGCGTTCTAGCAAAAGTGTGCAAACTTCCCAAAGTTCCGAAGCTTAAAACAATCATATCTATTGGTGCAGAGAGCCATGTGTCAACATATATTGGAATTTGAATATATGGTACTACAAAGGAATGAAGGTGTAAGTTTCTTGGTCAAGAACTCCCGAAGGTGCGAAGGCTGGAGTAGATCCCAATCATCCATTCACGAGGACGGTTGGATCGTTGATCACACCCACTCACAAGTTCACCAGTTTGACAATCCAAAGTATTTGAGGTGTTGAGTTGTGGAAGTCTCCGAGGCCCAGAGCATGGAGTGTAGATTAGCCATTGATTGGAGGAGAGTGTCAATCGTCTGATTCATGACTTAGGATTTCTTGAATTCAAGGATATTTTATGTTGGATTGGGTAAAACTCTTGGAGTATGGAGGCCAGAAACATCTATAAGCCATATATCTCGGCATACGCTGAGGACCGACGATCCTCCTTTTTGTTCGGTTGTATGTTAGTTTGGTGTTCAGGAGGAATGTCATGTATTGTTGTTGGAGCTTCCGAAGTTTGAAGTATCTAATTCTTCGCTAAAGAGAAAAGATATCCCATAGATTTGGCCTGAGGTCACACAGATTTCTCCACATGGATAAATAGACCCTCGTGAATGAAGATTTTTTGCATAGGGAAGAGAGATGAGGCATGTGTCACATAGATTTTGAGGGTTTAGAGAGGACTCGAAAGAGGATTTGGCTCCATACTGTCCAGGAGCTCGTGCAAGCCCCAAGAGGTGGTGGGGGTTTGCGTCAAGTGGTATCAAAGAATAATTTTTTCTATAGACAACAGGAAGGGGAAAATACTTGTCTGATATAATAAAGTGGTGTAAATAAAGATTGGAATCATGATGCCAAGGAGATGCAGAGAGAGACTCGTAGTTGATGCAGTCATGGGAGAAGAAATGAGACAAATTAGTGCTAGATTATATTCCATGGAGACAACACAAAGAAGAGCACCTGATGCTAGTGATGTCAATGAGTTTGAAAATGAAGGGGTTGAAGAAGAAGAAATTGCAGGAGAACAAGAAATAGAGGAGTGACTGCTGAGAGTTGTTGTCAAGATGGGAACTAGAGTGAAAATAGAGGTCCCGATGTATGAAGGTAATATGGATGTTGAATAAATTCTCAATTGGATAATTTATTTAGACAAGTACTTTGATTATGAGGATAATGATGATGAGAAGAAGGTAAAGCATGATGTGACCAAATTAAAAGGACATGCGGTGTTATGGTGGGATGAATTGCAAGCTGACAAAAGATGCAAAGGTAAGTCCAAAATCAAGAATTGGGATAGAATGATAATGAAGTTGAAAGTTGAATTCATACCCAAATATTATGAGATAAATATGTTCAAGAAGTTACAGAATATGAGATAGAAACATTTTTTGGTGAAAGAATACTCCGAAGAGTTTTATAAGATTAACATAAGAGCAAAACATAAAGAGAATATTGAAGAAAAGGTTTACAAGTACATTAATGGCCTGTGATATGAAATCCAGGATGAGATTAGCAATGACAATGAGAACTGTGGAATATGCTTATCAGGTAGTCCTGAAGGCAGAGGAAAGTTGGCTAGAAAGAAGAGTCAATGTAATAGAGGAAAAATTGCAGGCAAAGATAGAGGCCTTGTCAGATAAAAGTTCCAAAATCCCATAGTTGAATATGGAAAGTATCACAGTCAGATAGAGAAAGGAGTAATTTCTATAGGAAGACACTATGGTGGAAGAAGTTATTTTCTAAGAGGAAGAGAAATAGGAAGAGGAGGAGAAGTGAAGTGCTACCTATGGAAAAACAAAACACATGTCTTAGGAATGTCCTGAAAGGAAGAATGTAGGAACTAGAGAAGCTCACATTTCTGAATCAAAATAGAAGAATGTGGAGGTAGAGATGAAGGTAGAAGCACTAGAATAAGGAATATCACTCATGATGAGGAATGTTCTCGTAAAGCTAGAGAAGGAGGAAAGAGAACCAGTCCAAAGAAACAGTCTATTTAGAACTACTTGCAAGACCAAAGATAGGGTATGCAAGGTGATTACAATGGGAGTACTGATAATTTGGTATCCACAAAGATGGTGTAGACGTTTAAGCTAGAGACAACTACACATCTGAATCCATACAAGGTGTCGTGGTTGCAGAAAGGACATCAAGTCATGGTAATTCGACATTTTAAAGTTGAATTTAAGATAGGTGGTTATAAATATGAAGTTTTATGTGATGTTATACCTATGGATGTTTGTCATGTTATATTGGGAAGACCATGGAAATATGATAGGAAAATCATACATGATGGAAGTAAGAACACTTATACCCTAGAGAAGAACATGTGTATGAATGTGTTGTTTCCCATAGAATACAAAGGAGTTAAAGAGGAATCTAGTCCAAATATACTTCTCATGAGTGGGAAGAAACTCTTGAAAAAAGTCAAGAAGGAATAAGAGATGTAGTTTTTTGTTGTAGGTAAGTTGAGATTCATTCTCACCAACACTTATATTGATTATTTTCTTGTATAAGTCCAGGATTTATTGGATGATTTTGTTTATATTATAGTGGATGCGTTACCTCACTCTTTACCACCCATCAGGAGTATCAGTCCCCATATTAACCTTATTCTAGGAGCAAGTTTTCCAAACAAAGAAGCGTACATATTGACCCCTCAAGAGAATGAATAGGTTAAGAATCAAGTCCAAGAGTTGTTGGATAAATATTTGGACAGGGAAATTTTGAGTCTGTGTGTTGTAATACCCCAAGACCGAGTGCCTGCTGAATTGTAATGATGCTTATGGGTTGGTGAGCCAATTTTTTATAAGATTGGATTCTTATGTGTTTATTAGGACAAAGATCCTAGATGTTGAAGGCTAGAAAGCCTGATTTTTGTATATATAAATACTCACATTATTAATATAATTACATTGTTGAATGTAGACTAACCATGAAGCAAGAGTTATCTAGGACTAAGCTCCAATGGGAAAGGAAAGTGAAGGGTCTAAGAGACTAGAAAAAAGGGATAATATTGAGGGCTTAACCCAAGGGAATATTATAATGTATTTTCCTGAAATACTAATGTTTGGGAAATAAAACCCTATTATCCTAAGTTCCTTTGGGGAAAGGAATGAACTCCAAGTGGAGAGGAACAAGCTCCCAAGAGATCCATGTGCCAACCTCGGCGCATGCAGTTTTGATGGGGGAAAATCCATCATTGGGGGGGTCTCTCTGCATTCTTTCCGTCATTTTCCCTATTCCCTCCTGCACTGAGCAGTCAGGAAGGCAAACATTTTCTGCCATTATTGAACCTTTTGCCATTGTGAATTGCAAGATACCAAATATATAAAATATGAAGAACAAAAATAAAATGCTAGAAATGGTAGAATAACAGTAAAATATCCAGCATAATCTTCACAATACACAAAAAAGATATAACA